>VZUA01056564.1:0-58040 GCA_013401035.1 Horornis vulcanius
CTCACAGAAGTATTTCTTCTTGGGGGTCAGGTCCTTGGCCTCTATGATCCAGAGGCGAAGCACGTTTTCAGCTCGGCGGCAATTGTCCTGTGCAGAAGAAAGAGATCGGTTTTGATTCAAAACCCCTGAAAGTTGAATATTTCATCTTCGACAGCAGCAGCAAAGGGCTGCCTTTTCTGTCTGAGGTAAGGACAGAGTCAGAATTCAGAATCAGATTGTCTGATCCAGAGAGAATCGGACTCTCTAGAAAACTGGACATTTTCTAAAACAGAGGCAAAGGGCTGTCTTTTGTATGTCAAGAGCGTTGGGGACTAGAATATTTTTCTTCTTCGAAAGCTGTATTTGAAATGCTTTAGAAAACAAACATTCTGCACAAGAGCCTGTCCAAAGCTGCCAGACTGTTGAGGAATCCCAGAGCACTGTTAGCCTGGCCCTGGGAGGTAGGATGGCAGCTATGGAGTGACTTATCAGATATTTCCAGCTGATCTATAACTTGATTCCCCAATTTGTTTAATGTTGGGTTTTTTGGGTTCCCCCCACCCCTATCTCTGCCTCTAGACTAAAACATGACCCTTATGAAGCCGTGCCCCATCTTTCCCAGGTGCATGGCCTCAGAAATGCAGTGTGCATCCCAAGCTGGGGCAGGGATCAGGAAGCACGCCGGTGTGTGTTTACTCATTAAGGGTCTGACCTACTGCACTCCCTGGAATAGCACACGGCAGCTTTAGACACACGGATGAGCGGATGGCTCCCCAGACTAAATTAATTGAGGATGCATCTGTGGGAAGCCCTGGTACACTGGACTAAAATCCAATCATACCACCTCCATTCCCCCACTAATCTTATTTTTGCAGTTTCTATTACCTTCATTGGCTGCGATAGTCTGCGTATGTTTTCCATCCACCAGTCCCTCTCTGCTGCAGAGGAACAACTGAAGCATTTACTGCCCTTGGAGTAGGTTACCTGGAATGAATAAATGACAGGCTGAGTACAGGCAAGCTTAGGAGACGTGGAAGAGGCTGCAAAAACTAAGGAGGAAGACAAACAATGCTTGAGTAACAAAGTAAATATGAATAAAGGAGGTAAAAATACAGCAGCAGAGAGGATAAAAGGCCCACAAAACACAGGGAGCAAAAGAAGATTGAGATTATACAAAAGTGGAGAAACTAAAGAATTTACATAAAATTAAGAGCACTGGAGGCTCCTCTTAAAGACATTTAAACAAAGCTTTAATCAGCCAGTAAATCTATTCTTTTTTTAAACAGCTGTTAATTGATCTGTGGCTATTAAAGCATGCCGATTTCCCTGTTACGGCCCAGGGCCAGATGATTTGGTTACTAACAGTGTAAAGACAGACAGAGCAGGCCATGCATTAACATAAGGCAAAACACACTGGACATGATGACTTCAGTAAACACAGAATATTTCCAGGGGTCCATAGAGACAGTAACAGCCTAAACAATCCAAGGGAGTAGTGCCCTGCTCCAGCCCTGACAGCTCTGCTTTCCCACACCAGGGAACCACCTCGGTTTCTTCTCCTCTTACGTGGCCTGACAAGCCTCATTTACTCTTTCCATTCATTTGTGCTCACAATTACAAAGCAGTTTGAGGCAACAGCCTCAGAGCTAAGTTGTTGCCAGTGCTTTCCACCCAACTCCCCAAGCCTAAGCAAGCTGCAAAGTGCTTCCAACCAGAAGAACGAGGCTGAAGCAAACAGGAATGGCTCCTGGGTGCATCCTGAGGGACCAGAGCCTGATATGCTCGTTAACTGCCAGAATTTTCCAGGGTGTAAACAGATCTTTGTTCCAGAAGCTTAAACACATCTGACTAATCCTGCTGAAGACAGAGTGACCTGTCCCTGCCACGACAGGTGACGTGGCCTCAGCTGCATCCAAACACACAGGGCTCCACTGCTGGAGCTGTGATGGCAGGGCTGTGCTTACACACACAGTTTCTGCCTGTTTCTGGAGCAGAGCTCGGAGCCACAGCCTGCAGCCTCTGCTGAAACAGCAAAGGGATCTTTGGATCCTGCGCCACAATGGAGCAATGGACATGTCCACAGCCACTGAAGCTTCTCCTCTGGCAACTGGAGAGCACTGAGATAATGGAAAGGGGCTTTGACTGGAAAACTCATTTCTTAGTTACAGTAAATGTTCTAAATTCAATTTTAGGTGAACTGGGAGAGGGTGAACACACAGCTAATGTACATACTACTGCATGTCCATTGTGCTGTATGTATCAGCCGTACATTTGCATGCACACTACAAATGCTTAGACATTTATCAAACTGAAGAGATTTTTCAATTAGGAGACCCAGTAATGGAAAAAGATTTCTCCCTGTTCAGTGACTGATGCCATCAGCCTCAAGGACTTTAAAAGCCACATGGTGTCTCCACAGCCCCCACCCAAACCTCAGCACAGCAGTGGCTGCCGCTCTGTTTTCCAGTCCAGGCGTTCCCCAAGGGCTCAGGGGGACTGGCAGCTGCCAGTTTGGAGCCTGTCCCTACCTCAAAGCAGAAGTCTCGTCCAAGGATGCTGTTGTGAAGTGGTTTGACAAAGACTGCTTCTTCTGCTGCAAAGTCCAGGGTCTCTATGGTGCTGGCTTGGTTCAGTAAGGACTCATGGGAACGGGACTCCTTCAGCTTGGGCAGCTCACGTGGTCTGTAGGACAAGGAGGAAAGGAAATGTCTTTTTTTTTCTCACAATCACCAAAAAGAGCTGGCAAGATCCCAGAGAAAGCTGCAGCTTTGTCTCGGTGCTTATTCAGAGCAACTTCTACAATTAGTCTGCAAACCTTATGAAAATAACATTAGGCCAGTAACCCCAGACTCCCAAGGGAATATCCAGCCTAGGAAGTACATTCCCACTGACCTAGAAATTATAGCTGCCAACTTGTCAGTGAAAGAACAACAGCAAAAAAATTCAGAACTTAACTGCTGAAATTTAAGAAAAGCCCATAGGTAGCTTTGGATGTAATACTGAAAATACTCATTACTAGCTGGATTAGCAGACAGATGTTGTGTATTAGCAGCAAAGAGCACATGGATCCCTAAATCTGTAACCAATGCAGAATGAGGATTACGCATTAGAGCAGATGACCCTTCACAATACACTTGATTTTTTAACATACAAAGCCTTTACACAGAAGTCAAATACACAAATTCTTTTCCACTTCGTGATTGCTCAAATCAGTCATTTTTCATTTTCTTTTTCAGCTGCTTCTTCCAGCTTGAATTTCCAATTTTTTGGATGCTTTCTTTCTCTTTTAACTTCTCACTAACACATACTGCTTCTCCTTTCCTGTAAATCCCTGAGCTCCACCAGAGCTGAAATCTCCCAAATTCACAGCACCTTTTTATCAAGGCAGTTTTCTCTTTGTCCCCTCCAGTTCTTGAACACTTCTCAAAGACATTTCCCTCCCTCCACTATGCCATGTGACAGTATCAAATGTGTTTTAACCCTTTCTGTACTCTCCCAATATGATTTAAAGCAACATTTGTGCATAGTGGGGAGCTCTGCTGTCAAACAGCACTGCAAAAACGTGCCCAATTTAGAGGTGATGTGGCTTCACCTCTGCTCCTTCTGCCTCCAAACTGACAACTGCCCTAGAGGCTTCTGCAACAGTCATAAAACACCTGAGGCACAACTTGCATCTCAAGGTAAACATCATGTGCAGACACATCCTGCTTTTCCTGTGGCAGGAGTTCAGTCAAATCCTTCACAGCTGACCAACAAGGAGGAAGAGCACAGAGTCCCAGCTTAGCAGAGAAGGAGCTGTTGACCTGGCAGATCTAGATTTTGTTAAGATATTGAAGTCCCTGTGTTCAGTGATCCCTGAAGGCGAGTCCATAAATGTGGCTGCCCATACAGCAAGAGTGACTGGGCACAAGGAACAGATGTGGAAGTAGAGAGGCATCAGCTCTCTACCCATCCCTCAGAGAAAAACAGTGCTCCTGTGTTTGTCCTCACAGTATTTCCTCTTTTATTCAGTTCCCAGTATCAAAGGGAAAATGTTAAAAAATGTTATTTATAGAGGAAAGAAAAGCACAGCTACCTCTGACAGCTTCCCAAATTTTGATAAAGAATTGGTTTTTGTACACTTCCCTCACATACACAAAAATAAAAAGTTCCTCACATTCTTTATCCTTAGCAAAATCAAACTCCTCCTACCCTATAGGGGAACTCAGAGGCAAAAAAATCCCCAAACATTTGGAAAAGGCATCTTAACAAGGCAGCTTAACAAAACCTTGGGTACCACAAAGCACACAGGCAATGCAAGAAGCGGAGTTCACCCGACTGCTCTTTTGCACGGAACGAAACGCTGAAGGTATCGGAGCAGATTCACACACGATAAGATTTATTAAACAGCAAGGGAGAACTTTGTTCCCATTTAATATATTGAATGACCTAAGTGCAGGCAGCAAAACCCTTTGATGGGAGGCATATTCCAAAGACACTGATTTCAGATGCAAAGCAGCAGCCCTGGTAGGGGCTTTGTTCTAACAGGTTCCAGCAGCAGCTGAACCAAAGCAACCCCAAACCTCAGCCATGTATAATTGAGCACTCGCTGCAGTTAAGGTAGGGCAAGTCTAAAATAAACACACCACAATACGCCACTTTAATGTCATCTCTGCAAAATCCTCTCTAATTTCTCCTCTCAAGAAAGCACTGCTGAGGTCACTTGGCTTCTGTCCCTGCCTCAAACTCTGAGCAATTTCTGTCCTTACAAAGTACTGAGAGCCTGCAGCCAGCTCCCGGTCAGTGGAGGAAAGCATGGAGTGAGCACAAAGAGGGGGAAGAGGAGGGAAACAGAAAGAATTACCGAAGAAAGGAGAAAAAAGAAAAGCTGTTCTGCAAATTCCAGTTAAGCAGAGGCTGCGCTTGGAGCAAGACAAAGCAAGCAGACCTACACAAAACAACTGTACAGCCACTTAGCAGAGCATCCCCAGATCATAGCGGCGCCACATGCCACAGCCCTTCCCTCCAAACTTCCTGCTCTGGGCTACATCTCAGACAACAAATCCTGCCCGGAGAGCAAGAAAGGCACGAACAAATCCGAGAGGAGTTCTTCCTCAAGCCTCAGGTTACAGATTTCGGAGGAACACTGTGCCAGGCAGATAGGCTGGGGCCAGGAGAGCAGCCACAGCTACGGTGAGGAAAGCTCTCTCCTTGTCTGCTGTGCTCCCAGGGTGCCAGGAGAGGCTCCCACATGCTCCTGGGTTGCCAAGGCACAGCATCCCCTGAGGAGACTGGGGGTGCTGGCAGCCAGCAGAGGCAGCAGGTGAGGGGAGGCTGCTCTGCAGGCGTGGCTAAGGTGACCTTCCCTGACACAGAAGCTCCCCCTTGTCCTTTCCTATGAGTTTGATGAGATCCAGACAAGATCCAGATAAGAGAGCAAGGAATCTTCCAAGAAAGCCTCTGATAGACACAGCAGATGTACTTCAAGCCTGCACATCCCATCTTCAAGTCACACCTTTTAGGAGCATCTCTTCTGCTCCATTGCCCTTCTAACTAGTGGGCTGTGAGCTTTTGGGTTTGTTGCAGAGCAGCTGGAGCCCTGGTAGTTTTGTTGACTCAGGGTCCTGTGGCAGACAAATGTCAGTCTGTTCCAGCAACTCTTTGAAGTTACCATATTTAAAACAGCTCAATAAACTGATTAAGTGGCTTAGAATTGGCACTTTATCATCCATAATCATCAGAACATCCTAAAGCTGTCGGTTAGATGCAACCACATGCATTTGCAAACACAAGTACATGCATTTGTGAGCACCACAGTATAGATTTCATCTATTGATAGATCTGCAAAGCAAATCTTTGACTTGTGCCCGTATCAGCAGCATCCCAATCAATACAGGCAATAATTACTCAGAAAGAATACTTCTCTGCTGCTTTAAAGCCTCAACTGATATGCTGAATCTGTAACAAGGAAAGAAAATTGCTTGCTGGCTTCCTTTAGGCATAGATGCCACTAATTCATGTCCCAGTGTCCAGCAAAGGGGCTGGATTAACAAGGTCCTTCCTGTATTAGGTAGGAAGCTATTGGGAAAATGAGTACTGCTCAGACTCTGTCAGCAGAGAGGTAATCCCAGGGAAGCAGATTACTGTAAACAGGAAGATCACACATGCAAAAAGTGGGGGAAGGGTTGTTTGTACAAATCTGTTTCTGTTAAACAGCTCCATTAACAACACAAATCCTGTTTTAAATTACAACTAACCTCTCATGATCAACTTTTTATCCTGTTGCTTTTTCTATCTATGCCTGTTAACAGAGATTGCAAAGGAACTACAAGGGAGTTCAAAGAGTTACCAAAGCACCACATAATTCTTACATATCCTCCATAATTTCTTTCCAATAGGAAAAACGGACAGAGAAGGAGCATGTCAGGGAACATTTTAAACTTCTCACCTCTTCTCACGTGTTTTGGAGTACTGGTCTTCAGAGCTGCATCATTTCCTTGTAAATCAGAGCCCAGACAATGCCCTAAACCACTGACCTGGCAGCAGCATGCGACTGCCACTGAAAAAGAGCTCTCCAACCACCCCATCTTGCTGGCCCAGCCCCAAGCTGACCCTCTCTCCTTGCACACCATAATTCAGTAATTTTCCATGACAGGAAAGTCTCGGTTGTAAGCTGGGAACTGGAAACCTCTGCCTTTCAGTGGCTGCCCATGGCACACAGCAGCCTATTAGCAAAGTTCTATTATATTCTACTGTCTATAAGGCACGTAGAATAAAGGGTTAAAATCCTAATTGCTCTGGTTATGAAGCTCTCCTGCTGATTTTGACCTATTTAAAAGCCAACCTACAAGGCACAAAAGACTTCCAATTACCGAGCTTACAGAGAGAGCGCTACATTACTTGTAAAACAAGCCTGTGGACATCAATAATCCAAAAGATATATGTTAAAAAAAAAGTTTCAAAATGAACTTTCCTTTACCAAACCGGTGTGAAAGCAAAGAACTCAGCCCAAGCACCCAGCTACAGCCAAGTCTCCGGCTGGCCTTACACGAAGCTGTTCGTCTGCACGCTTCAAATAATTCCAGCAATCCCCATGTGCTGGGAGACACTCCCCAGGAGCAGAAAGTCAAATTCAATACTTAGCCACTCTGCCAAGTCACAGGAGAGAGCCTGGACTGTCGTGCAGTGAACTCTCTGCTGTTATCCCAGCTCCCAGCCGTGTGGAAGGGGACCCTACCGTCTCCAGCATCACCTGCAATTCACCTGCGCTCTGCCCGTGCTGCAGCACCAGGTTTTTCTCTGTCCAAATGCTCATTTTGTAGGCACCACACCCCTCTTCATTTTCCAACTGCCAATTATCTGAACATCCTATTACTTGGTCAACAATTCTACAAGTCTAACCAGTTTCATTATTAATTTTTTTTTTTTTAAATCAGAAACTTAGAGTAACTTATTTATCTGCAAGTTACACTCAGGTGTGATTAAACACTGGGTTTTTCTGAGTATATTGTTCTAGTCTTCCACTGAGATTCTGGTCTTTTCTGGCAAGGTCCTACCCAAAGCCTCATTGTTTGAATCCTGGATTTGCAAAGCACTTCTCTGCCTGCCCGCTCTCCCTGCGGATCACAGCTTGTCTAACAGACACCTCTCAGGGTTCAGCCAAGCAGGCTGCTGAATTTCACAGCAGGAGAGTTCTCCTCTCTCCTCTGCTCTCTGCTATTAACGTTTCCAACTGGTTTGTTTTGATGGACCAGAAATGCTTATTTGATTCAGTTCCACTTCCCTGCAAAACTCAAGGTGAATGCTCCATGGAGGAGCCTGGGCTTTGCAGAGAAGCATCAGCCATTAAGAAATATGTATTTATAAAGGGGTCAAGTGAGCAGGCAGGTGGGAGAGAGCAGCCCAGCACTAAGGGGAAGGTTTGTGACAAACGCTGGGGTCTTGTTCAGTTTTCACTGAAAAACCAAACAACTGCTGAAAGAAATACGCTCACCAAATCAGGAGTGAGGCATCCCTAGAGAAACAAACCACTCCTCCCCTTTCCCCACACTCCAGTGTGCTGATAGCAACAGATATGCTGAATGAATGCAAGCTGGGAGTGAGTCAAGCCTTAATAATGCATTGTGTAACACAGATTTCTATCCTGACAGCTAAATCAGGGCGAAAATCCCCCACCCTTTTTTTTGAAAACCGGCATTAAATTAGAATGGACGTGAAAAAACACGGCAGGTTTTGCTTCCATTATTTACATGAGCTGTGCTATTTTCTCACTGCAAAGAGGCAAGGAAGGAGGAGAGGGAACTTACCGAAAGTAGAAGAAGCTGTGGCTGGAGGAGTGATAGCGTTTGACCATGAAGCCCAGAGCCATGGCTACCTGCTTCCCTGTGCCCTGCCGGAGCCCATCCCCAGCCCCGCTGCCACTGCCTCATAATGCCATGAAATGACTTTGAGCAGAGCAGGAGGATTCCCACGTGGCAGTAAATCCCAACAGGGCAAAGCCCTCCCAGCTGTCTGCAGAGCTTTGCTGCAGTCACCGAGACCATATGCGACCAGTCGCAATCATCTTCGCCTCCTCTCCGTAAACAAAACTCTTGGAGGAATATCTCCTCTTGGAGATACTCTCAAATTCCTAGCCACAAACTGGAAATATTAATTTGGTCTCTCCTTTCAAACAAATTTTTCCTTAAGTCTTTTCTCATGCTTTTTTCCTCATGTTTTATATATTACGGACACCGAGAAAACATCACAGATGAATGTGTGAGTTGGAAAGCTCAAAGGATGCAGGAGGAAACAGGCTGGAAAAGCTGTCAAAGATGCTGCAGTGACACGGTGCCAGGTCGCCTCATGGTGAGAGCTGTTGGCAACCTGGTGAGATGCTGCACTGGCCACACACTGAAGAGCCTCATTCCCACCTGCTGTGGCTCACAAAGGAGCACAGTCCAAGTCCTGCCACATCCGAGGCAGCAAGGACAACATAGGTGTATTCACTGGAAACAACCTGAGCCTGAGTAACAGGAGGGATGGGAATTACACACTGAGAGGTTGTGGATTTATTTCTACAGGACACCTGGATGCTGATCCATGTTTCTAGAGGGGCACCAGAAGTCTCTTCTCTCCCTATCCACTAACCCAGACACGCTGAAATAAAATTAAAAACCACAAAAGGTACGTTGGCCAATTGCTTTCTACTGAAACAGAAAATCTGATTACAAAAAAATCTGCAACTCATCTCCATCCCTGCTCCCTACAGCATTCCTGAATCCCTTCTGTTTAAATTAGCTCTGAACAGACAGCATCCATCCTCTGCCACCATCCAGCATGGCATGCAATGTTACAGTATCCCAAATCTTGATGTACACCAGGATTACTAATCTTCCTTACTCCAGAATTTTAGAGGTATTTATCTGTAAAATCTCCACTTTCTTGATAGGTCCCAAACATCCCAAAAGCATGAAAAGGCAGTATGACAGGAGCCTCCATGCCCTTCTAATCCATGCAGGGTCTTAATTTATAAAGCTGTATAATACTTTCTTTGAAGGCAGGGCTCTTGTGTTTGTCAGAGCTAGAAAAGGGAGATGCTATCAGTCCAGCTGGCCCTGGAACACCATGACATCACCTAGAATCACCTGCTTGAAATGGGAAAGGGCTGACTCACCAGGGCAGGACTGGAAAGTTCTGACTGCTACAGAGGCTCACACACAATGTGGGGAGAGCAGAAGGTGAGAGAGTGGCAATTCCTTCTCGTGAATTTAGTCACCTCTGTGTTCAATAATGCCACCATGTGATCAAGTACCTGGATTTTATGCTTTCGTGCTTTCAGGCCATCAGAGAAAATTCACATTTCATTTGAGTCTAGTTGAAAATTTGTGCCCACACTGGCAGGGAGTAGAAGGGGGTCTGCTTTTTATGAGAAGGCTGCTTTGCTGTGTGTAACATCATGTCTTAAACCAAAGATGTAGGAATTAATTATAGCTACAGTTATTAGCTTTCCCAGAACAACAGTACTTCCCTGACACTACAAAGCAAGTATCCACCATGAGTACCAAATTCGGGAAACATAACCAGATTATTTATGGCAAAGAAATTTTCGTGTTACAAAAATTCAAGCAAAGCTGGTTTCAAACAATGGTAAAAATAACAGGTACTTGATTACCTGGTGGCATTATTTAAGATGCTTATGCTCTCTGAGTTGTTTTTATAGTAGCCACATTGCAACACCTTGAAAATAGAGATTTATAGGAAAACTTGCACCAAAGCAGCCTGGGTGGACTACAGGAGCAAGGCCATCTAGATGGTTAGTCACATCTGGTAAGCAGCAGGCTTTTCTGTAACTCCTGATGTTAACAGACCTCCAACATCCACAGCCGTGCTATCTCTGTGATTTTATGGTCTGCCTTTCAGATGGAGAAGGCAGCACCATTGATTGAAGCAGCACAGCATGACAGATACAAGTAATGAATTCAGCTCAGCTAAAGGAGAAGGGAAAATGCACTGAACAATGTCAAGTCACAGAAGCCTGCCGTGGCCTCGAGTACAGGCCAACTTATTTTTCACTCTATCTTCTTCTCCTGCTGGGCTACCATGGAATGTAACACAGAATATGTTTAATAAAAACAATCAAGAGGCTTTGCAAATAGTTAGGAAACACTGTGTGTAAGAGCCTTTGCTTGCCTCGTATACAATCCATTCCCAGCCTGCATCTCCAGCCAAAAGCTAAACAAGCAAAGATACACCAAATGGAGCACTAAGATGGTCAGAAATTACTGAGTTTTCCAGTTTTTTGGAAAACAGATCATCAGTTCCTTGTGGCAGCACTGCAATAACCAAAACACCAACACAGCCAGGGTCCTCAGTGTGTCTGAATTGCCCTGCACATCTCGGCTGTGCCAGTGCTGGCAGAACCACCCTGCTGGCACTATCACAACTCCTCTCACCACAGCACAGGCCTGCAGGCAGGCACTGCATGCAGCAAGGCAGATTTCTCTCCAGCTGATCAGTCCCATGGGTTTGTATCATGAAATTGGAAGTCTGCAGCTGATTTCAAACAGATGCAGGAAAAGGTCCTGGAGTCCATCTGCTTAACCTGAGTTTTTAGACAGCTGTGAAGAGCAGCACTTTTCCATCCTGTTTCGGCAGTACACTGCACACTGAACTTCTGAGAGCCCCACAAGCCCTCCCTGTGCCAGCTGGACAATAAATCCCTTGCTGGCTCTCCTCCCCTGAGTGCATTCCTGTGCTGAGTGTCAGTGTGCAGGCACATCACTCCTTACCTGTCCTCGGAGCTGTTGGGAGAGGGCAGGCGGAAGCTGATGTTCCTGTCCAGTTTGGATTGACTCTTTGTCCTCTTGATGGATCCTTTCAGGCGCTTGCTGAAGAAGCCCTAAAATGAGAAGTTGCACAAGTGAAATGGAGAAACTGCTGCCAGTAGTGAATCACTCAAAGCACTGTCACTGAGCCCAAAGACAGAGCTTTGATGGCAGTCCCAGGACAGGCTGGACTGGGATTCCTCTGAGCAGGAGGAAAGGCAGGGCTGGATTGTCAGTGACAGCTCCAGGAGGTGAGAGCCTCCAATTGCAATAATTAGCACTACTCACATTACTGGGGCACTTCAATGGATTCCAACTATTATACAAGAGACCCAAACCCCACAATTATCATTTAATAAGGAGCAATCTTCAATATCACTATTTGTTCCTACTTCCCCTCTACATGCCATGTTTTTAATTCTCAGCGATCTTAAAAGTACAGAGGTCTTACATTATGAGCTTCTATTGAGCCCACAATTGCAGGCAGGTTTTCCTTTTTAATTTAGATATAGCATGTTAAATCTTAAAATGATTCATAATTTCAATAATCTGGTTATTGAATAGAAATAGAATAGAATATAGAATAGCCAGAATAGAAAATTTCAAAGCATTTCACACACCAGTGGCTTCAGATTTCAGTTATAGTGTTGGTAAGGTGCAAAGCTCAATTCAAAAATCTGCTTAGGATCTAAAAATAAAATAAATCTTCAAAGAATCTGTCTTCAAACTACAATTGTTCACCCAACAATCACAGCCCAAAGCCATGTTAGTTGGAGGGAGCCTCTGGGATCATCTCCTGCTCGATGGGGGTGTGCTGCCAACACTAGGTCAGCCTAATTCTGACTTGGTCTAGCCACTGAAAACCTCTGGAGACAGAGGGAACAAAGGAAGGGGAATCTGCTTTCTGCATCTGAAGGCAGTGATACACTTAAGACTGCCCTTCAGTTTCTGAGGCTTGCCAGCCAGAAGCTCCTCAGGGGTGAAAGCTGCTACATTCTCCTGATAAAGTGGAAAAAAGAAGGCCTGATATCTAAATATGAGGAAAGAAAAAACCATCTCCTGCCCCCCAAAAAGAAAAAAAACCCACAAAACCCCCCCCGCCACACACACACAAAAAAAACCCCAAANTCCAAACCCCACAAATGTATACAATGTGCTGGGGGAAAAGGTACTGTCAAAAGGGAAGAAGTGTTTTCAGCTGTGTGTGCCACTGACACTTTGCCCATGATGCTGCACTTCCCTTGGTCCTGGTAGTGAAAAAGTGCCTTTGAAAAAAAACCTGTAATCAGTAGATGCTCCTGGCCTTCTCTTGGGGCCATTGCTGGAATTCAAGTAGAGGATGTACAGCACTTTCAAAGGCACTTTTGTATATTCTGACCTCTCAGCATAAAAGGTAACAAACTCAGCCACAGGGACTAAGATCTGGTGGACCCTGGATTCAGACCAGTACCTTTCAGTCTACTCAAATTGCAAACATGAAATAACATGGCTTTTTCCCCTTAAGGGCAAGTAAGAAAAAGCTGACCCAATTCAGCAGAGGTCCAGAAGTATTTATATTGAATAATTCCAAATCCCACCCAGAGAACTGTGAATATTCATTTTTGTGTGCATGTACAGATTTTAATTAGTACTGCTTCAACATGGAACATGCTCTTGGTTTAATTGAACATAATCTATACCCCAATGAAACAAATGTTCTATCTGGGGTTGACTAAGGCTATCCAGAGTTGACTATACAAAAAACCCCCACAAATCCAAAAACCAAACAGGGTAAGAACATATTTAAAAGGAAAAAATTATTCAAACAAAGGGTGTGCTGATTGGTCATCTTCAAAAGAGTTGAGAACATTTGCAGTATTTGCTCTGTGCTGGCAGTTCATGCAGGGCCAGTGCTTACAGATGGACAACCTGGGAGCAGCATGAAAAATTCACATGTGCCAGAACTGAGCAGAGTTTTTCAACTTCCATTTGCCAAAGGAAATGCTTTTAAATACCAAATGCAGAGATAAAAAAGATGTAGTGATGAAAAATAAACTTCTATCTGCAACAATACCATCTAACTGAAAGTTTTATTTCCATTTATTTCTATAGACAAGAAATCCCTGCCAATGTCTATAAAACAGCATTAAAAAGACAAAAACACCTTTACTGCTTTTCCTATTGTCTAGGCATTTCTCCTAAGTACTTACTGCAACACAAACCAGACTCTTGTTCTTGGTTCTTATACCTAAATGTAATGGAGTGCCTGAGCTTTAAGAATCATCATGGAGCTTCTTTAAAAATAGTGGGAATTCTACTGCTTAAACAAACACCCTCAGACAAAAAGATGTAAATTATTTCCCAAACTGCCTGAATTGATGAGACTATGTTCTTAATCAAAAAAGCACAAAATATATGGTAGGATAAAGTAGCTAGGATGAAATTTGAAAAGAGACAGACTTGAGATTCACACTTAACAAGCTGCCCTCAGAATGACAGGTTTAGGGAAACAGGGATGGGCAAGAGAGGTGGGGAGAGAAGTGATGGTGCACAACCACACTCGCAGTCGGGAATAGGTCAGGGCAGGTTTGTCATCTCCTCCAAAAGCATCAAACACTGGCCTAAGAAAACCCAATGATAACAACATCTAAAAATAATTCAATCCCACTGAGAATTCTATTCATCTCATTTGGAAGTTAAGCTACTCGACTCTCCTGCTCTGCAAAGAAGCAATCTCCACAGGAGAAGGGATAACTCAGCAGGCTGTTGGAAACTTCCCCTCATAGCTGCACAGGGAAAGCACAGAAACTCTCACCTCCACGTATTTCCAACCCAGGGGTGGTGGTTGTTGGGGGCAGTTTTGGCTTTAGGAAAAGCTCACTTTGTGCCAAAGATGCCAACTGGCTGTTTGTCCTTAACCTGAGCAGAGCAGCACAGGAATTGTCTAACAAATACAAAGACAGCCCAAGTACAAGCTACTCCACTCCTCTACTGCTGCTCCCTATGGACATGATGATTCTTCACTCCAGGGAGAGCAGCCCATGCATAATAAATAATGATTGTCCTGGCTGTTTTGAAAGGGAAAGGTTAATTCAGCCATGAACGAATGAAACTGTGTATAAGCATAACACAGACCAGCCATCAATAAAATGCAATGGTATTAGTGGAAGTTTCAAAGCACTGAAAGTAGGGTAAAATGGGTAACAAAAAAGATCCATCTTACCCACAGTGCTGTTACCTGCATTAGCTCTTTCTGGGGACAAACACACTGCATTTGAGCCTTTCAACGCATCCAGAACATCTGTAATTCTTGATGAGGAGCGCCAATGCATTATTAATAACACCAGGTGGGTAACTTCATTTGCAGAGCAATGAGACTCATCTTCTCTGAGGGGAAGGATTGGATGGGTACAAAGATAACCCTCAAGTGACTGTGGATGACAGCAGAACTGCCTCCCCACTAACGTGTGTGGTGAGGACATGAAGCTTTTTATTCCTTAAGCTGTTCAGAAGCAGCTATCAAGGAAAAAAATAGTGTCACAGCCAAGTGAAAACACTGTCCTGTGCCAGTAATGTTGTAAAGCTATGGGAGGCAAAGAAGCAGGGGAAGACTGCCAGGTGGTAAAATGGAAAGATCAAACTAGAAGGATATTCCAGGAATGAGCAGCAAAATGGTGAACTTTACTATTCCTTGCAGAACAACAGCAGAAGGCCAAATTTAACTAGCAAGGAGGTGAAGTTTGCTTATGACGCCAGTAACACTCAGCATTAAAATATTAGCAGTGACTCCCTTTGAAAAGACTCTCAACCACTCACACAGTAGAAAAGCAGATGGAAACAACCCCAGCTACACCTTGGAGGTAATAGAACAAGACAGGGACTTACAACAGCCACATTCCACCATCTATTCATCAAAAAACCTGGCACTACGTCACTGAGGAGGTGGTTTGTGCACAGGCATAAAACAATAAAAAGCATGTTTGAATGTACAAACTGAGGATAAAGCCCAATAAAAGCAGAGTGGTGTTATGTAAATCTGCCGTAGCTTTCACACTAATGCATCACTCCTCTGATTTTCTCATCTCAGCAAGAAAGCTAGAACAAAACAGAACTCCAGAAGTCTAAACTGATTAAAGGCAGACAAGAGGGGGATTTACAAATGATATGTTTTAAAGACCAACTATTTATTTTAGGAACAAAGGCAAGACGGGATTATAGATGTATAAAACAAATAGAATGGAAATTACCTAAGCTCCTCATGCACCCTGTTACATAAGAAAACCAAAGGGCAATTTAACATGAGAGGCAGCACGTTTCACTGATTGTCAGGAGACCTCTCCTAACGCTATCTATAAATGAGCCCATCCAATTCACCACCACAAGATATTATACAGACAAATTTTTCCAGCAAGATTAAAAAAGGATTATGTGTTTATATAAGGAAGAATAACATATGTAGCTGCATTAGTCAGGTTTAAAAATAACAAGAGTGAGCAATAATCATGCTTCAGGACACAAGCTGATCAACAGCAAGGATCAGGAAAGATATTTTTCCCCTGATGGGACAGCACTGCAGATTTGGCCAGATAACAATTTCAACTTTCCAATGAAAGATGGTCTACAGCCACAGGAGGGATGCAGAATAGGAGGAACAAGTTTAGGGGCAGTAATAAGAAACCCAAGGAAATGCAGAGGATGCTGTAACAAGGGTACATTGATAATACACCTGTTAATAAAATGCATTGTAAGATTGCGTGCACTCTGCATGCTGTGCAGCCAAAAGTCCTGCAGGAATCAAATTTCCAAGTCACTGGGAATTATACTGAAAAATTCATGAACAAGCAAGAGCTACCTGATAGCCAAGAGGGCCACATCAGCTTTTCAGATCCCAGTACAGCAAGGTGTTTAGCATGGACACAACTGGGAGCAGCACCTGGCTGCCCTTGTGGGAGCTGCCCACAGCAGGAACAGCAGATGGAGGGAGCTTCCTTAAAAGCCCCTCTCCAGGAATTAAGGTAAAAAGTCTGTCTGGAGAACAACGAAACAATGGTGATAAAAAATTAACATGATAAGAAACGGGTCACCTGAGCCTGTCAGGAAGGGCAGGCAATGATTTCCTGACCCTGGCATGCAGCCACTAAGCAGCCCAACACTTCAGAACACCTTTTGATAACGCAGCACACATGCTAATTACAAAAAAAAAAAAAAAAAAAATTAAAAATGAGCTTTGTTAAAACTCGTAACATAAACCTGAGGAATGGCTGCAGGAATATCTAAAAAGAGTAATTACAACAAGTGATAAGGTATCAAGGTAGAAGGAAGGGTCCAATGGGATGTGGTGGGGATAGTGGCCTGACTGCTTCTGCTTAACATCCTTGTTAATCATCCGGAAGAAAAGTTAAACAGCACATTAATTACACTGAGCTATATTAAATTAGGAGGTGAAGGGAGGGCCAGGGAGGACAGAGAAATAACACAAAGGGTTAGGAGCAATTAGAAACTGGTAACACACATTCCTGTGAACTTTAGTACCAGGACTTGGAGAATCAATTGAAGGGAATTAAAAACACAAGAGCAAGAAAAGTGATAAAAAGGCCAGAAGGACTCATTTGCAGAGGATGCATTAATTAAACTTTGCATAACTTGACTAAGTCATGATTTGGAGATGAAGAACAAAATGAGTTGGCGCATATTTAAATACTACTGAGGCAAGGACAACTGGAATGTGAGCACTGCTTAAAGCTGTGTATGTTAATAGCTCCCCTACATTAACTCAGGCATAAAAGGATTTGGATAAAGTCAGGTTTACACCAAACATGAGAATAACATTCCTGCTGCTGAGGTCCACCAGACAGCGTCAGAGCCTGGATATCCCCATCATCTGATGCAACAAGGAAGTTGGATGTAATGAACAAATCTGCTGTGGCAGCAAGACACTGTGAAGGTTACAGAGCCTAGGAACAGCACTATCCCAGAATAAAGATATGGATGAAAGCGTGGTGAGCATCCTGGAGATAGTCAGCCACCCCTTTATGCTTCCTGACACAGAATTCACAGAATAGCCAGCATATCTAAGCCATCACAGGACAGGCAAGTGATAAAAACTAGAGCAGATTCAAAGAGACATGTCACAGGAAGTAAAGAGTAGAAAGTGGAAGGAGAAATGTAAATTTCTATTGAGGGGACAGATTTAAGCACAGTGTTTTTCATGGGGGATGCTGTGGTGCCTCACACTTAGCAAATCAACAATTCCATCTCTGCACTGGTGCCGATGCAGAATTAGAAATATGCATTTGTGTGCCACGGGGTCACACGGGCAGCACAGCTCAGACTTGTCCTACCCTGGCAGCACAGTGGGAGCAGAGCAGTGCTCTGGAGAAGCAACAATCTTGCTGACTGCATAAAAGATGAGGCTGGGCAGCCACGAGATCTCATCAAGCTTTGACCTTCACTCGGGCTGGCTGCATTGTCTTCTGTTCCATTTAGCAGTACTCTTAAAGAGCAAAGAGGCAGACAGCACTTCTTATAGATCCAATTATACCCTCGGCCAGAAACAAACCAAGGAAGGCAATCTGCAAGTATCCTACATCAGGGTTCCTATAAAAGTGATTTTATTTACTTCGAAGACTGTGCTCTGGCTTTCCTGTCTCATTTGCACTTGTTCCTTTACCTCTTTCTCATCTTTCTTTCCCCATTAGCCAGCAGACATGGATGAATCATATTATTTGTAATAACAACTCTGAGCCAAAACTAGAGAGCCCAGTGAGAGTCTGAAGGGTGAGTTCAGAGATCCCTCTCCATCCTGCCGCTGCAGGAGGTCCGAGGATGTGGCCAGTCCCACATTTACCCAATCCCAACAGCAGAGCAGTGAGGGAATGTGTCAGGCAGCAGCAGTGCTGCCGGGGCTCCACAGTGCCACAGCAGGGGACGGGATGCACGGAGGCCGAGGCGCTGCCAGGACATGGTGTGTGTGGGAAGGGAAAAGCTGCTTTCTCGCCCACCTATGCGTCACTGTGCCTACTTGGAGCCAGCTCCCTCTGCCTCCCTATTTTGTTCAGTCAAATAATACCCATTATTAAAAATATGACTTTGCCTAGATATGTATCCATAAACAGCACACGTCTGTCTATATGTGAGAAGACACTTTTCTTCGTCCCCATTTCCCTACCTTTTGTGCCCTTCCCTTCTCTCTCGGGATTTCTTCCTGGCACACCTGGAAATCCTCAAACATCAGTGGACACAGCTGAGCTTAGATGGAGACTGTTTCAAGTGCAAACAAGAAACTTTGGGGCAATGGGGAGGAAAAAGAAAGAACAAGCACCAGGAGCTCTTTTCTCTGTATGTGTCGTGCCATTTCAACATTTGCAGAATCCCCTTTACTCCCCTTGGTGGCAGATAATCAGAACAAATAATGGAATCATAGAAGGGGGTTTGATTTGGGAGGGACCTTAAAGATCATCTCATGCCAACCCCCTGCCATGGGCAGGGACACCTTCCACTATCCCAGGTTGCTCCAAGCCCCATCCAGCCTGGCCTTGAACACTGCCAGGGATCCAGGGGCAGCTTCTCTGGGCAACCTGTGCCAGGGCCTCACCACTCTCACAAACACGTGGGGCATGCTGGTCCATGTGGTGGTTCATCCTAGGAAAGAGTATAACTACTGAAATTCTGCTTTTCACACACTAGTAAATTTAAACACATCTTTTCCACCAGTTTCTATGCAGGAGTTTAAAAGGAGTTAAAAAGGCAAATTTCCCAAACTTGCACATCAGCCCTTAAAAATAAATCCCTCATTGACCACGCCACAGAAGAGACTACTTAAAAAATGCATTGTCAAGGAAATGTTTGCTTAAAGGCTATTATGCTGTTACGAATCAAAATTCCAGATGCTAAAGCAATGCCAATTAGCAGTATTAAAAAAACAGATGCCTTGTTCTGAGTGAGTACCACTGCCTGTGCTTGAAAGGAAAAAACCTGCACAGAACATGCTGGAAGCTACTGTCCTATTGAGAAGACAGCTTTTAAATAGCTGTTCTGAGAGACAAACTTAAAAAGCTGTAAAAGCAACTTATTATGAAAGTCTCAGCATAATTTTCCATCAGGATGGAAGAAGGTTAAGCTGTCCCCTGCCTTAAGCTGCTTTCTGTTAGAAATCCAAGCAGTGAGGAGATGAGGTATGGCACCGAGTCAGGGCCATGGGAAGAACAACTGAGACAGCACTATGCTGCAGCTGCCTGTAGCCCTCCAACCTGCACTGTAGGTGACAAAGTCTGGAAAAACAAAAAAGCAAGTTCTCTTACTATTAATCTCCTTTATATGTAGAATAAATCCCTGTCAAACAGGGACAACCTCACAGACACAAATCTGAAGCCATTACAGGCACCTTTTGCATCCTTCACTTGCAGCTCTTCTCAGATCAGTGATCCAAGACTGAGACTTTCACGTGGTGCTCAAGTCACCTTTCCTCCTTATGAGAGCTGGGAAATTCTTATTATCAGTCAAAGGCAGGAACATGATTCCTCCCCTTCTTCTCAGCCACCTATTAGATGTGTGCCAATCTACCAAGTTAACAGTGAATTTGATTTCAGCAGTCTTGGCTTGAGCTCATCTGTATTGTTAAGCAAGCTGATTTCTAACTGCAGCTTGCTCTTTTAAGCAGCTCAAAAGCTGCCACGTTTTAAAACAGGGTGATCTCAGCCCCCACTTAGGAGTAACAGGGTATAAATGGGTTACTCAGAACAAAACCTCCAAAGCCAGAAGCCCTGTCCCCATGAGGAGGACAGGAGGGTGCATTATGCTCCTGGGTGTACAGGTGGTCAGGCAGACAAAGCAGCAGAATCCAGCTCCACGTGGCACAAATAGCTTCTACCTCTCTGCTGGTTTATGCCCAAGAAAAGCAGCCAGGTACTGCTTCCTGAGCCTGTTTGCCAGAGTCCTAAAAGCCCAACACACCACCAGGGGAAATGAGAACATTCTGCAGGGTTCTTGTTTTGAAAGGGAGCAGGAGCTAAGAAGTATCAGAGGACTATTAGAGAAGAATTAGAGCACCATTAAAACATTACTTAAGAGATAAGATGATCATTAAAAGGAATGGTACGAAAATGAGGAAAAAAGGAGGCGTATAAAATATACAACACAGATGGTCATCAAGCACTTTTGATACACAGCTTGCAGTTGTCAGACAAAAGCTACTACAATGCAATACTAGATATGTACATCTAAAGGCTTGGGCTTATAGATGAAGGCAAAGAAAACAGAATTGCTTATAAATGAAGACATAGATAAGACTTTTAAAGTCTCTCAGAGTTCAGAAATCTTCCTGGAACTCTGTGGATCATGGACTCAGTATCAAAATCTGAAAATTTGACATAACAGAATATTCTTGTATCAACTTCACATACAACTAGACCAAGGCCCTTTTTTTCTTAAGTACCATCCAGAAAACAGATCTCTGAAGCGACAGAGACCATTCACAGAACACAGAACAGTCCAGGTGGGAAAGCACCTCTGGAGACTGTCTAGTCCCTTCCAATCTGTATTACTGTATGACTCTGAAAAGGGCCCAAGTAAGGATACCCAGTGTATTCACTGCTTCCTTGGTCTCTTTCTGCATTCCAATATACCATGAATTCACAGGCTGCTTTAAACACCATGTATCCTATACATTCTGACCAACCTTAATCATTGAATAAAATAACTCTCATTAAATCTCTTGGCTGTTTTTAAAAATTATTTTTAAAATGACACAATGCAAGATTTATTTTGAAGTAGGCACATTACTTGCCAAAAGTAAAGAAGGGCATGAAAATGTTCACCATATTTAAGTTAGATATTTTAAAACATGAACAAATATTGTTGGAAATTACTGGGCACCTCATTTTAACTTGAAGCATTTGTCCTCAGTCTAATAATAGAAATGCCTTTGTGCTCCTGGACACACTGACCAAAGACTGACCCAAGCAAAATCCAGGCTGTAGCTGAACAACTCTCATGCAGGCTCACTGAGCCAATCAAACTCGGGACAAAACTGTAAGAGTTAAAAAGGAATTAACACACCTGCAGAAATTTCATCCGCTTCTGAATAAACTACAAAAGCATTTCAATTTTCCATGTACTTCATTGGCAAGAGGGAAAAATAACATGCTATCACCAACCTAAAGGAACTTTTTTCCTTGTCAAGATTGAATATGGAATGCAATCCCTGGAGGCAACTTCAAAAGTATTTATATAGGTCGCTGCCCACATTAACACTGATGTTTCTCTATCTGCAGCTTTAGATCAAGGCAATGAAAAGGAGCAAGTCAGGGATCCACCAGGAATCTTATTGGTAATATATGACACTTTATAGCAAAACCTCCTGGTCAGCTGGAAACATTAACCAAATATTCCTTTGCCCCCAGGCTCCCCCAGGCTGGTTGTACACTGTGATATTTTAATCTCCTCCTCCCATCCAATGAGACAAATGGCCCTTTGCAGGGAAGGCACACTTACTGGTACTCTGAAAGGAGAAGTGTTCGGAACGTCCATGGAGTTGGTTTTCTCAGAGGTGCTGGTCCCCGAGATGCTCCGTCTGCGAGGAGATCTCTCTGCTGGGACCTCTGAGGAAGAGAAGAAGAAGGTGGTGAATGGGGGCCTGGGGGTGGGGAATAGTCAGGCTTTGTGCTCTGTAGGACAGAAGCCTCAGGAAAGTTTTGAGTGCATTACTAAACTGCTGAATTAACCCACCTATTTACCTGTACCTTATTCACTTACTAACCTACAATGGCACTTTCACTGGCAGATTCAAGGTTGTGAATCTGCCTTGACTGTGGGAGATTAAAATAAAAAGCGGTGGTAAAGATCAGTACCTGGACATACTTAATATTCTGTTACTGTTTGAGAGACAGTATTCAAAGAACTTAAATTTATTTTGTTTTAGATTTATTTATTTTTTTTTTTACATAAGCAGTGCAGTAATTAACAGATGACTACAATCAAGACCCAGTCAAGCTCAGTTTTAGTCCCAGCTGAATGCAATTCGGCAAAGGTCAAAGTTTGGTCATGTATGATCCCACTACTTGCTCAAAGCATGCAACCAGCAGAAGACTTACAAGTGCCTAGGTAACATGACATATATATCTCTGCAGATTAAAAAAAAAAAATAGGTCAACTTCTCCTCGTTCTGACAGTATGACCTTACTAAGATACGACTTTGGCATCTTAAATCCATGCAGACCGATCTGATGAGCACAAATATTCATAAAAGCTGCACTGATGTCTTTGACTAGTACAAATCCTGGAATAATAGCATAATAAAGTACACACAGCATTAAAAATCTCTCCACAAACACACATATATGCATTTTTATATAGAGCTCGATATGCATATGTATGCATACAGATACCTTTATCACAAGTGCTGCCCATCTCCAGCTCAATTGCCAGACTTTAAGGAATCCAGCTTCACAAAACACCCCCCGAAACGGGGAGGGAAAAAATCACTTCCTAGCAGAAAGTCCATTGTTATCTTCTGAACCTTAAAGAAAAGGAGCAAACCGCGACTCCGGGCAGTGACATTTTGACTCCTGCCGTTCTCCTTTCAAGAGCCAGATGCAGCTTAAACTTCCATTCCTGCCTGCCCGGCCCTGGGGATCCGTGACTTCCACTTGAGGGATCGCCGGGCGTCTCC
Source organism: Horornis vulcanius (assembly GCA_013401035.1). NCBI lineage: Eukaryota > Metazoa > Chordata > Aves > Passeriformes > Scotocercidae > Horornis > Horornis vulcanius. The sequence goes on from VZUA01056564.1 coordinate 22,912, forward strand.
GTCCGCCCTCCCTCGGCGGGGCTGGCGGGGAGCGAGCGAGGCAGCAGCACAGGACTGCAGCTCTTCAATCAATCGCTCCGGCTGCACATCCTCATTAGTTACTTTCAGGCTATTAACAGACGCCCAACTGCCGGCTTCCCTCCGCTACCGAAAATTTCCCCGTGCATCCTGATTCACAGCAGCAAAAAACGAGGTTTATGAGGAGAGACAGCCGGCTGGAGCCACGAGAGCGGCGTTTTCCTCCAAACAGCCGAAGGAAAAAAAGGAGAGAAGCCTTCTGCAGGGATAACATTACTTGTGATGTCTTTGCATACCGGATTTTGATTTCGGCGGAGTTATAATACGTCTCTCCCATGGATGCTTGGAGACTGACAAAATGGAGCATAGAGGAGGAGAGGCGAAGGAATCCGGACCCTGCAGTATTAGTGTCTCACTCGGTAGATATTAATCTTTTTAAAAAAGCAAACTGCAGACACTGAGCCCCTCAGTCTGCCGGGGGAAAGGACTGCTAAGAGGGAGAGCAGCCTGGTGAAGTGGGCAGAGTCCAGCACACGGTGTGGTGTGTTCCACTGAGGACTGGGCAGGGCACAGGCAGCTGTGAGGGCGATGCCCGAGCCCTGCCCGCACCGACCGAGCCGAGCGCATCCCGGCCCGCCAGAGCCAGCGGGAGCCGGCACCGAGAGATGCCCCTGTGGGCACAGCACTCCTCCTCTGGAGCAGCGCCGGCCACGCTCCCCTACAGCATCACCTGCTCCAGAGCTGGAGGGTAAGTCCCCACCAGGGCACCTTTAGAGAACAAAGCACTTGGAGCAGCGCCAGTGCCAGCCCAAGGTTTTTGAGTCAGTCGGTCCCAGCACCCCCGGAGCCTTTGCAGTGCTGCCAGTTTTACCTGACGGTGCACTTTAACAGCACCAGCTGCCTCCCTGGCCTAGATGAAAGGAAACTTTACTTCCTGCAGCACCTGTAAGTACTGCTCTGCCCAGAGCTGTGTTAGGTAGGATATGAAGAATTGTCTCTGCCATTCCCATGCCCAGGTAACAAAGGCAAATGGGATTGATATATTCCACTGGAACAGGCACCTTTTATGTTACACTGACTAGTAACGAGTAACGTAATAGGTTTGGCTTCCTCCACTTCTCACGCGCAGGAAATCACATCAAAGCTGCTCTGGTAATTTAAAACAGTCTGTTAACTTTGCTGAGTCATAAATGGAAACACGAGCCCAAATTCCCCACTATTCTCCACAACACGTTCTGCAGCAGGGGCAGTTTGGGAAAGCGCTTAACTTTGAACTGAACGGAGTTGAAAAGCTACCACAAGGAAAGTGCCTCCCTCCCCTTGCCTTCCCTCTCCTCCCCAATATCAGCAATCCAACTTTTCTGCAAATAAAATGTTGACATTTCATCGGTAAAAGGAGTTTCTTCTTTTCTCACACCATCACAGAAGTGTACCAAATGTGGAAGAGAAAATAAAATATTCACTAGGTGCCTGCAGTGAACTAAAAATAAAAACTACCTTTCCCTCTCTTCTCCTTCTAAAAACCAAGAGCAAATAGACACGCTTAGTCCCTAGGAAAAGGAAGACCCAGATACAACAAAATTGTCAGGATATGTTAACTGGAAATCAAAAGCTGAAGCAACTTGCTATGAGGCCTGTAGAACAGTATTTTTGCTGAGTCTTGTGAAAGAAATCTATACTGTCACCACCAGGCAAAAAATTAGACAGTTCCCTCCCCTGCTCCACTAGTAATGCTTGAGGCTACTCTTGCATAATCTTCACCTGCTGCAAAAATCAATGCACCTCTCATCAGCTTGGTATTAAATTACAACTGCTTTCTGCATTGCTCACTCTCAGGGACCATTGTACAGATAGATCACATTGTTTATCCATCAAAACAATCTGAAACTCTTTTCAGCTTTTCTGTTTCTGGGAAGAATAGGGAAAAAAAAAAAGGCAAAAGGGAAGAAAGCCCACCTGACAGATCCTCCCTGTTTCAACCTTCAACAAAAAACAGCAGAATCTTACAACGGTTTGGGATTGAATGGGCCTTAAAGATCATCCAGGCAGGGACACTTTCCACTACACCATCAAACAAATGAGTTGTAAACGTCCCAATGGGTCACTTTTATCACCTGATATCTTGGTGATATGCAGTAATATTTATGTAAGTAAGTATTTATCCAAATGAGTATTTACACACTACAGTCAGTTCCAAATTAGCTGAGCCAATTACCCTGCAGTGGCAGATGCCTCTGAGGAGGGAACTGCCCAAGGATACAATGCAGGTAGGTCTCTTCTCCCATCCTGTTGAGCCACTCTCTGCCCTCAGCACCACTAGAGCTTGTTCTGTAGGCCAGGAGGAAGGTTTGTGTAAGCCAGGTGCCACTTACTACATGGAGCAGTGGTGAGGGCTGCTCTCCTTTGAAGGGAACCCTCTCTCCACAGTGGTGTAGCCTCAGTGACCTCTGCTCACCACATGGCTCTGGGGGTTGACCTAAATTTCCTATTGCTGGGTGCTCTGGCCACTTGAAAGGCTTGCTGTGGTGGAAATTTGTATTTTTGCTTTGAAGAGCTTTTTCTTCAGGTGGGAGGAGCAGACACTAAACAAACCTCCTGACTTTTGGTAGGAATTATTTGCAGATATAGAAGAAAGAACAAGAAGAAGAAGAAGAAGTGTCTCAATAGCATTTTTCAGATGGGTATTACCTAGTGAAATAGGAAGCCTCATATCAAAATAAATGTTAAGGTTTTATCTTGCCAATAAGCATTCTCATTTTGCTCACTTGGGGAGAATTTAGACTTGGGCCCAATTCACAGATTGTCATAAATATTTCATTAAATGCCTGTACAAGAAGCGTAGAGGTAAAAGCAAACTCAACCTCCCCTAATCTGTTTTAAGTCCTGAAGTCCAAGTTTGTGTTCTGACTAAAATACATTATGCATCTCCTGCAAGGTATAACTTAAAGGAAAAAAAAAATGGAAATTTGCAGAGATAGCTTTCCCACATTTATCAAGGCAATCAGACGGGGGAAAAAATCACAAGAAGATACATCAGAGTGAATGCAACCAAGTTTCAGGACACTGAAGTGCACAAAAGCTGCCAAGCCTGGAAAGGGAAATACAAAGGGAACCCTGCAAAGCTCACTGGCTGTAGAACTGCAGCATCAAACAACTGCTAGATATAAACTATGATCAAAAACTCTCCCAGTCCATTAGCAGGGGTTTGAAAAGAAGATACTGTGCTTTCCTAGGGATTGAGTCGATCAGATAAGCCTTGGAAGATGATCCAGGTAATTCTAAAAGATTTTTAATTTTCAGACAGGCAATTCTGTTGGTGTTAGGCACTTGCGTTGTGCTGGCATATAAAAAAGGAGTAATAGAATTAGTGCCCAGTATAGAAGGTGAATAGAAAGCAACCTGAATGACACACTAAGTCACTTAAAAGATTCTTAAGTCATTGATTCCTAAACAACTTTACAGTCTGAAAGACAAGACCTAACACGTGGAGCAGATGAATACTAGGGGAGGCTGGAAGAAAGGGCACAGATACCATAAGAGAGAATAATTTTGGGGTTTCAAGTATAAACTCCCACAATTTATTTTCCCTGAAAGTATGGAGGAAACATGGCACTGAGTGCAATATCAGCTGTTCTTAGACTGATGCATTTGCTTTGAAGCAGAAGAACAAATCCTTCAGCTCTGCAAACCAAGTCAGAAATGAAGCAGATGCACATCCCTAAACTGCTCAACATATCCTGTGCCTGATGTGCATGGCTGTACAAAATTTGGGACAGTTGCTCCTTTTCTACCTCCTCATGCAGGAGCCTCTAAAACCTCCCTTAATGGTTGACTCCACACACAGCCAAACAAATTGCCTGGACAACGCTGCAAACACAAAAGCAGAGACAAGGAGCTGCTGCCCATGACCTGGAGATGCTGGTGTCCTCATTAGTTCCTAATGATCTTGGACTGCCCCTGCTAATTCAAATTACCTTGTGTTTGCTGCAGAGATTGCACACAGACAATTAACGCCGATCAGCTGACGCATGGTAACTTGTTCCTGCAGCCTAATTTGTTTAGAGGCTTATGACTTAAACATACATTAGTATGATATCAATATTTATTGTCCTTGTTATTAAACAACAGCCTTGGGCCACAGCTTTCCAAACGAATCTTTTTACTGTCTGTAAAAGGGCTGTGAATAGAGGCATTCTCTAAAAAGCAATCCTTTGGGATAGCCTCACTGGCTCTTGAACGCACCAAAGCTCCTGCCTGTTCCTCTCCATGGCCCAGAAAGCTGCTCTGAGCCTCAGCACTTCTTGCTCACTGTGGCAGGACTTTTGTCCCTGAGCAGTAAGAATTGTTGTTATGGACACAGGAAAAGACCCAATGAGCTGCAGACATCTGAGAGGTGTCAGTGAACCCTACACGTGGTCCCCAAGTTGAGACACCACTTAGGAGTTTTTATTCTAAATGCATCTGCACATTTCTCTTAAGAAGAAAGACTTTGAGCAGTCTCCTCTGATTTATCTTGCTACCATCACACAGTTCAGAAGTCAGGCAAGCTGACAGAAATGAGAGGAAGTAGACTGAACCCAGTGATCAGCTTGTCAAATGGCACAGAGAGGAAAACCAGAGCAGTAAATAACATTGTTTAGTCCAGTTTAGTTCATTGGCTGCAGGGCACATGCCCATTTACAAGGTAACCTTTGCCCTGTGGGCTTGTAACTATTTCAAACAGCCTGTAACCAAGTTTAATTAAAACTGCACGCCACTTAAAAGCTTTTAAAAAGAAATAAGGTCAGGTAACTGAAAGACAGAAGAAATTAAGCACCAAAGTCATAAAGGCTTCCCAGTAAAGTGTTAAAATCCAAAAAATACAGTTTGTACCCTACCGTACCAAGGAAGGAGAGAAGGCTTTTCTCATCTTCAGTGCTGCTATCCAGCCATTCGGCCACATGCCCAGGAGAAAGAAGACTTATTCTCCAGCCAGCAAACTTTTCCATACAGAACACAGTAAGTGAACGAAGCAGGGTAGGAAGGATGGGGAGGAGCTGATGGTCTTGGGGTTCCAGTACTCCAGTTATTGTCTACACCGACAAACATGAGAGCGTGATCCTGCCCTCTTCTCTCAACCCTACATCTGACACTGCAGGCATGGGTGGGAGCAGTAACTGGGATTTGTACTTGTCCCTTTGTGTCAGGTTTCAGTCCCAGCAGGAGCAGAAGGAAGGCAAAAAAAAGGGAAGCAGGGCAAACTGAGGTCTCAAAATCCAGAAGAGGCAGCAGGTTGTGACAGAATCAACTTAAGTAAGAAGTAGAAATACATCAGTGCTGAAGAAGCTCAAATAAGTCAGCACAATAGCTCAACAGCTAAGTGCAATATAGCCCTACCATTCCTTACAGTGTGGGCTTTGTTTGAAGGCTCAGGTATTGTGCTTTATGCTAGAAGAAAAAACAGCAAGCTCAGAGGCAATTTGAATCCCCTCCCCATTACTGACGAGCCTGCATTCCCCTGTTTACAAGCCCCTTCCTGCTCCAGCTATTATCCCAGCATCCCAGCCTTCCTTGCAATGAATTTGTTCATGCAATGGCAGGTTGATCAATCTGTGAATAGGAAGCTCCCACCCCTCCCTCTCCCCTCCTCCTGCATGGCGGCAGCATTGATCGCAATAATGGAATCTGCTGCTGGCTGCCAACAGCAGCAGGAGTCAGGGAACTGCTCCTCTTCCTCAGCACCCAGCAGCAGCACAGGGGGGCTGCTCCTCTTCCTCAGCACCCAGCAGCAGCACAGGGGGGCTGCTCCTCTTCCTCAGCACTGAGAGCAACCACAGCCCTGCTGGATTCAGCCCCCACTGCCATGGGGCAAAGGAGAGAGAGGTAAGGAGACAGAGCAGCAGTCTTGGGGGCTCAAAGAAGCCATCAGCACTGATGGGTGGTTGTTTAGCTAAAACAATAAAAAACAAGCTAAATGGGGAATAATTCTGCCCTGCCTGGACAGGGAGCTTGCTCTGCAGGGAAGACTCGTTGCTGTGACTTTCTGAAGGGTCACATTTAATCGTAGGGGATTTACAGCGTAAGGTTTATTCCACACAAAAGAGCATTTTGCAGGTTTACACATGTAGGAGCAGTGACGAATCCTGGTAAGTGAGGGACTCCTGGGCCCCACAAATCAAAATTGCCTTTGTCCTCAGGGGATGGGGCTGATGCTCTGATCAAACTGCACTCTTTAAAGAGACAGCCGCCTTTTGCTCACCAGTTTCTGAAACTGTCTTTATTTTAAATAATTGATACACTTGCCAATCCCTATTACAAACAAGGATATTTGCTGACCACTGACTAAAACCCAAGCTACACCAAAAGGCCATTAGATCAGCAAAGCAAAAAATTAGATACCGACCAACAAATGAAGAAAAAAAAAAACCAAGAATTATCAAGTCCCAGCAGGGAGGAAAATTCCAATTACTAGGACAAACTGTAGCAAGTATTGTTTTTGCAGGACAGATATTTTCATGAAACACCTGCCAAGCAGGGCAGATGCTCTACAGAACTCCCAGTTAATGAAGGAACATGGGACAGGCAGTTCAGGAGCCAGGTAACCCAGCAGCGTGCCAGACTGAGCAGAGCTGTCCTGTTCCCACTGCACAAGTGCATCTGTATCCCATATCTGGGGCTGCAAACCCAGAAACATTCCCAGAAACATCACACAAAATCCTGTGACAGATACATTTCCCATCTATGCAAAAAGAGATGATTTTTTTTTTTTTTTTTTTTTTTTTTTTTTTTTTTTTTTTTAAAAATTAACTGTTCCAACAAATTTCCCTCTGTGTGTGGGAGGATCACATTTTGTCCAACTTCCACAAGTAGAACCTTTTCTTTAAGACTGTGCAAACTGATGATGTAAATCTACTTGCAATAAGAATGGAATTAAAGAACTTTTAGAGAAAGGATTAAATAGTTATTTTGGTCTATCTGGTTGGTCAATATGAAATGAAAATTTAAATGAAGATTTCAACCCTTTTCTTTTAGTTCCCCAATCAAATGCTGTACTCACAATCACCTGGGTGTCTTCCCATTAAAAACTTGCAATATTAACTATCAGCTCTATAAATAAAAGGTTCTAGAGAAAACAGAGTTATGAGTATTGATTTCCCATGAACGCTTACCAATTTTGCATCCTTTCTTAGAGCACAATTCACATACATCCTGTTTTCCACCTTGGCTTCCTCATCTTGTGTAATAATCTAGCTTTATTAATCCCTTCCAATATTTTAAAATGTTCATGATAGCAGGGGAAGTATATTACATATCAAAGATGAAACTGGCTTATTGGAGTATTTTAAAATACGGGAAGATAAAAAAAAAACTTTGTAAAAAATGGAGCTAGAACTGGCAAAGACTTCAGTCAGGAGGATGCAACTAGGAACTGAAAGGACAGTGAAGTTTTTGATAAGCAGATTTCTCCTGTGAATTAATATTCTTGGGGAAATCCACAGAGGGGCACAAAACCTGCATAAATACATCCCTATTATTTATCTTCATTTTGTGTGGTTTAACAGGTCACACTAACATGCAGGTCACCTGCCTGCAATGGACTGTCAGGAGGTGGGGGTAGGCATCAGAACAAAAAGCAAGAATTAAAAAGTCCTTGTAAGAAAGTAAGGCATGAACACAGCCCCCCCAAGCCCAGAAATCCTGGCAATTTAAAGTGATAGAAAAGATGCAGAAGAGCCACTGACATTACAATAGACCAAATCCATCTAACCTGACTTGACACACCTTTAGAACATCACCCAGTGACTTCATCTATTCACTGAATTATTTCTGAACAAAGACCTGTCTTCCAAAAAAAAGGGATATCCAACTGTCACCACACAGGCAAAGCCACAAAGAGCCTGTCTGATCCCCTGTAAGCTGTTCCAAAGGCTAACTCCACTCCTGCTTGGCTAATTGCTCCTTAGTTCCAAGACTGAATTTATCAAGCCTCATCTCCCCACCACTGGGCTCTGCCTGACGTTTGCTTTGATAGTTCATTATCAAGCACTGGTATCAGAAATGTCCTCTCTGCTTACATCCTTTCAATACTTGGTTTCAAACAATCCCTTCAAATATATCTACAGCCTCCTCTGGAGCATTGATTTTGATTTTTAAGCCTTTGCTGTGCAAGAAAGCCAGACACACAGCTCCACAGCTGCAGGAGGGGTGTAGTGCTGGTCACAGCAGAAGTTATACTGTGAACAGCTTCTTAAATTTGTCTTAAAGGAGGTCTTGTGCTCTAAAGCTTTTCAAACACCATAAAAAAAAAGTCTTGTCCTAATTTTCCAGGACAGCCAGATTGTGAGATAAAATGCAAATCAGCATGAGAAGACTATTCAAAATATGACTAACTTATTTTCATGCTGTGGGACCTACCTACAGTGGGAGTTTGTTGAACCAATGCAAATCCAGATACAAATTGCTCTATTGACCAGAACAGAAGTATGGAAAATATGAAAATACAGAGAAGTGGGAAGGATCAGCAAAGCAGTGATAAAAACCCCCAAAAACCCAATCAATAAGTAGAGACAAGAAGCAGCTAATATTTGTCTTGAGAGACTGCCTTCCAAAATTAGCACCAGTAGTTGTACAGAATAGCAGGTGAGAACATCAGAAAACCTGTTCAAAGTGTTTGGCTTTATCTCCCTCACCCCTGAGTTCTAAAAGCAGATGAGTTCTCAAGCCTGGAAATTAAACCAAGCCCTTCTGCTTTGGAGCATCTTACAAAAACCAATCATTTAAAACTTGTATACATCCCTCCCTGGTAATTCCTGCATTACAGCCACTGACTGAACTCTGCAGTTGTCACAAATGTCACTCTCCTGAAGTTATCAGCTAAGCAGCTTTGCCACCCTGTGAATTTAAGAATTAGCTTTCTTGATCAGTGAAACTACCCAGAAGCATGAGTCTCAGAGTTTTCTACAGGAATTTTTAGTAAATGAGAACTTATAATATATGCAAATAACAGAGCAAAGATGCCTTGTGATACAAGTGCTTTGTAAGCACATAGTCACGGTGATATTATAAATCATAATGTATTAATGTTCTCTGCATGAGGCATCTTCAAGGGGAGGAAAAATGGGTCTTACATGCACTAGGGACAGGTGCTGACAGACTGATTGATGGATATTGCTTTAGTCAGTAGATGATGTCCTCACAGCAATATACTTCAGATATTGTACACCCAAGTCATTCTTAATAAAATGTCTTACAGATAATTTAGGAGTGAATAAGAAACAATGAATGTTTGTTTCTCCAACCCCTGCATCAGTGTCATGTGTCAGGCAAAACCACTCACCTTCATACCTGCCCATTAGGAAATAACAGGAGTTATTGGAGGCACTTTGCCCCAGAAAAATGCAAAGCAGTACTAACTTTCCAATCCTATTTTCAGTGCCACAGCATGGGACAAGCAGCTAGCTTGAAAATAAGTTTCCCAGACACTTAAAAATGTCAATTCTATATGCACAAGGCTCCGTTTCCTTAGTTAAATAATTTTAAATGCCTATCTATAATAAAAGTAATTTTGCTTTGAGGAGCAGCATTACAATATAATAGCTTCCTAACCAAGCTGTGATCTAGTTCAAGAGGATCCCAGTGGACAAGGCTGAGTAACTCAATCTGTGTTAGGAAATCATGCTGGAAGTATTCACAGTTATTCTGGAACATGTGTAACTTTTTTGGCTTAAGCTACCTAAGCTAAAGCAGCGTGTAGTGCTGTGACACGATCCCATGAACCAGCTATGAGCAGAATCATTCTGTTGCACTGTAAATCAATAGCAGATTTATGTCAGACATGAGAAGATGCCACTGGAGCATGGCAAAGTACATAGAAAGCCCTTTTTAATCANCTCTTCAAGCCAGTTCATTTATTGTGGAAAGCGAAACCATGCTGATGAAGTGCCAGCCCACACATACACATTATAGTCTAGTGTTTTATCCTTTCAGATTGCTTAATGAAGTGATTTTAGCACAGTCACTGATCTCTACACTCACTCTCAACAGCTCTTACCCAGCTGCAGATGACAACCTCTGCACATTGATGCAATATTGTCACTTATCTGGGTAATTGTTCCCCTCACTTCCAGAGTGAGCACCACCAGCCTTCCCAGCCCAGCTGAGGTCAGAGACCTTAACCAGTGGTTACTCAGGAGGGGGGCAGAAAAAAAGAATTTCCTAAATCACAATTTCTGGAGCAGAGAGGAATCCAGGGGCAGTGAAAGCTGTGCCTGCTGACAGCCTGGAAAGATAAATAGGGACAGAAAGGCTCAAAATGAAGGTGAGAAAAACAACAAACCTTGGAGGTCCCTAGTATATAATAATACAGGTAATTCAGCCAGGCAGAACTGCTGGATTTTCAGAACTTCCCTGATGAACAACCATGGGGTATTTTTTCCTACTTCCACACCAACTTAATTACATTTTTGTACTCAATCCAACTTCCTTGGTATCCTCAGAATAGCCAAGGGATTCAGCTAAGTTACACTGCTAGCAGGACGGCGAGTTTGTAAGTACCTATTAATGACCACTCCAAAAATATTAAGCTAATTTAATTCCAAATTAGGGCCAAGGCATTATTTACAGAGCCATCCACTCTGGAGTGCCTTTCCAGACTGTGAGCCGTATGCCTCATGTCAACAGATATCTTGTACTAAAGTATGAATACACCCAGCTATATATTTAACAAGCTGAATGTAAAGGGTACTTAATTTCCAATGCTGGCATTCACAAGGTGACATTTTCCCCAAGAATTTTTCTTGCTCACCTTGCAGGCCACAGAGTTTGCACAATTCACGTCTTCACAAGTGCTGTATTTTGGGAAAATAATTGATTAAGGCAGTTTTGTTGGCATGCTTCCACCATTCATGTTGGTCTCTACTATTACTTCTGACCTGCTGTTTTTCCTTGGGCTTACACACTCAACCAGAGCCGGGAAACAAGCAGGAATGATTTTTCTTATTTAGACTCATTTGGATGACATCTCCAACAAGCAAACAAATGAAAGAACAAGTTGGTGAGGGCTGGGGTTTGGGTGGTGGTTGGTTTGGGGTCTTTTGTCCTTCTATGACTCCACATTATCACATAGAAAACAGAGAACTAGAATTTTGAAAAAAACAATTCACGTGACAGAGAACCAAATATGAGAGAGAAATAAGGATCTTATCATTCAGTCTGCAATGTTCTGGTTCCATCAGAATGCCTGACACCCACACAGATGGCTTCCAAGTGCCGTGGGATGCCATTCAGCATGATCAATGCGATGATCTAGTGACCATGACACTTCAGTTTCTGGCCAGATCACACAGGAACTGCCCCATCAACTTAAGCATTATTTACCCTCTTCCTACAAGGTTTGGTTCCAGGTAACAGCCTTACCTAGCACGCCCACAACGAGTTCAACTTGTTGCTTGCAGCACAACCTAAATACCAGCGATTCCTGCAGAGCAGGGTGGAGGGTGCTGTGCCAGCAGGGAGCTTTACTCCACCCTGAGGTCACTGCTTGCTCCCTTTATGTATCAAGAAACCGCAGCTCTGCCAACACCACCAGGTGGGAGCTGAACTCTCCATGACTGGCACAGATTAAAGAAAAAAAAGATACCTGCCCTTCTAACAGCACGAAACGAGGCAGAAAACCACCACCAGAAAGCTCTCAGCGTGCAGGAGGCCGAAAGCACGCGGCTTGCACTTACCAGGCAGGCAGCAGGAAAGCAGGAGCATTCCAGAGAACGAGTGGCTGTGACCAGCAATGTGATTCCCTACCCCTGCCTGTGATTCATGAGGTCTCCCTCCCTCTCACCACTCGGTTCCACCTGTGTTTATAGGAAGATTGTGTTAAGCTCTGCATAAGCACCAAAATACAGCAACTGCCAAAGCCCAAGGCTCTCCAAACACTGGAGGTTGGTGCAAGAAAGGCAGCATATGGAGGGGCTTTTTAATCTGTTCCCAAATTAAGGACCAGATTTGGTGGTGAAGCAAGGAAGCACAGCGAGGGAAGAGACTGCATAATTGAAGGAATTTTTACAAGGACAAACCAAGTCCTCCATCTTGTGGACATGGGCTTAATTTCTGACTGATGCAATATCTTAGAGCTTCCTCCTGGACACTCTGGTGAGAGTTTCCCTGGAGAAAATACAGCTGACATTTTGGAGTGACCTTGGGACGTACTAGGCCAGGGCTCTAACAGCATGAATGCTGTGAAAGCTGGCATTAGAATTATGCTTTATTTTGTACAGTTGGCATTTTTCTGTACCCCTGGAACCAAACAGACATGAAGAAAACTACGTCTATTCTAGAAAGAGGACCTGTCAGTCACAGTTTCAGTGAGACTGAGCTTGGAAATCTGACTGAAGCCTACTCCACAATGAAACAAAGCAATTAGGAAAATGGATAAATAAATAGAAAAAAATAGCTTCAATCCCCCTTTTTAAAGCCAGATGTTGAGTTTTCAATGCTTGTGGTTGGTGCCACTTTTGAAGGTTGCCCAGAGACTCAACTCTAAGAAAACATGTTGGCAGAGCTGTTTCACTTGTCTGACAGGTGTTCACATCACAACATTGCCCTCCTAAAGTCCCTGCTGAGCACACTGCAGGTGCAGAAGAAGAAAAATGCAATATCATGTGTTACCACAACAGACCCACAGCCCAAGGATCAGCACTGTTCTGCTAAGCAAGAATGTATCAGGAGAAATTTCTTCACTGAAACAGTGGTCAAGCACTGGAGGAGACTGCCCAGGGAAGTGGTGGAGTCATTGGAAGTGTTAAAAAAAAAAAAGTGTGCACATGGCTTTTAGGGACATTGCTTAGCGGTGGCCTCAGAGGTGCCAGGTTAACGGTTGGAGTTGATGATCTTGGAACCCATTTCCAACCTTAATGATTCTCTGGTTCCACACAGACTCACCACAGCCATTTGTGGCTGCCACCACCTGCTCAGAGAAGCAGCCATTACTCTGTAACCCAATTTTTGCAGTCATGTGTACCACAATAATTTCACCATTGTTTCCCATTACATCCACAACATATATACTCCTAGCCTGCAGACAATTTCACATGTGGAGGTGACAGTGCTGAAACCATAAGCTCTGCCTGTAGTTGTATCATTTGCCTGCTGACTTCCTGTGCAGATTTCCCTCTCCCTCACCAGAAGCAGTCACCCATAGCTGAAGAAAATTAAATGGAAGGGGATCATTAGGTCTCCCTTCTGCCATTGGCCCAGTTTCAAATCCCACCATTATTAGCCCTCCTAAAAAACATTTGTGCTGTCTGATGCCAATTAGCCAAGAAATCTAGATAAAAGGAAGCATTCCCTTTGTGTAGAATTAAGGCTTGGACAAGGTACCTACCTCTACAGGCTGGAAAATCAATCTGTCTCTTGATGCCAACGAGCCATTTAGAAATGCCATCCACACCCTGTAATTTGCTGCATCCCCAAATTCTCTGACTTCCAATATCACACGATACACTGATTCCCAGATATCAGAAAATGGCAAGGTTAAGGCTCAGTGTAGCAGAATGTCTCTTCCTCCTGCTTATGCACAAATGAAGCTGATTTGTTCCCATGAGCTTTAAAGAGCCATGACAGATCTTTCTGACACAAGTCACCTCAAGTATTCATTGCTATTACACGTCTTTTCCCCTCCCTGGAGATTTTAAAGAGAAAAAGAGCGAGAGCACCTACAGAGTATCAGATAAAGCTGGGCACAACATGAAGAATTTCCAGGAATGTAAGTTGCTGCTCACATCTGCCTTCCACAGCTCCCCGGTATTGTACTCTTAATTCTCTACCCTATTAACATGTTAATTGTATGAAAGAGCCCCAAAAAGAGACAGGGAATTCTAAAGGCAGCTTTGTGCTAACTACCCCAAAATCACCTAAATGAAATTTGGAAGGGATAGGCATTGTGGTGCCTTGAACTTTTCTGAGCAGTTTGCCAAAAGTTTGCTTGTTTTTCAAAGAAACTCGTGTTTGTCCGAAAAAAAGCTAAGGCAGGAGGTTTTCATTTTCTGATCATGTAATTAAAAAGCAGCTGCAGAACAAGCCCATTGGTTCAGGCTAACAAAAACAGTCTCTCCAAGTTAGTAAATTAGTATTCACCCTGTCTAAGAGTGAGGGGGAAAATGACTAAGGAGGACGTCATAATCAGCACCTATTAATGGAGGTTTCCAAGGTAGAAAACATTTGACTCAGGACATTCCATTCCCTGGTTCCTTAGACAACATTTATTGGTTTTTGTAGCTACTGGAAAATGTTCAACCATATCAAAAGGCAGGAAACCTAGATGCTTTCTAGTTTGCTATCACTTAATACATTTTAGGACAAAAGCTGCTGGAAAAGCAAGTGGCATTGCTAAGGCAGTGTCCTTTATATTGAAAGGAAACCAAACCTTCTTGTTTTTTATGTGGAACCTGTAGGATTCCCTGAACTGCTTTGATTAACCATCACTTTCTGGAGGACAGGAAGCAAGGTTGGCAACATCCTTCCTATGCTGGAAACATCACATAATGCCAGTCACAAGTAAACACTGACAAATATCCCCACAGTGTGCCCTTGAATGATGATGTCTGGCCTTATCTAGAAATTCAGTGTCATTTAAAAATGTACTGACTTCGAAAAGGGCTTTCAGTGAGAGGGAGAAAAATAAACCTCATGATTTAAGTGGCAATAAAATAGATTTTTAGCTCTGAAAGCTGTTTGCAAAAACCGGTTCTTGATCTTTTCATCTACATGTTGTTCTAATACTAACATTTAATTTCTGTACCGGTGAGCAGAAAAGTACCCGTGTAAACACCTCTTTAAAAGACCTTTGCAGAAAACCGAAATAATGCATACAAGAGTCGATCTACACATGCAACACGGATAAAACCCCCTGCAAGTTTCCAGCTGCTTTGAGTCAAGTCATTTTAAATCTCCAGCAGAACACCTCTGTGCCTCCCAGCCAATCCTGCCTGGCTGCAATCAGCGCAGGGCTCGGATCAGCGCAGGGCTCGGATCAGTGCAGGGATCGGCGCAGCGATGCGGGGCCGTGTCAGGAGGGATGTGTCTCACCTGTGCGCTGCATTCTGTGGGAATCCTCTCAGCTCCACCATGGTCCTGCCAGGATGCCGAGCAGGAAGGCGGCGGAGCCTCCGCGCTCTCCTCTCCTCTGCCGAGCCGCGTTCCGTGCCCCGGCCGGGCAGGAATGCAGCGAAGCCGGAGCCGTCCAGCTCCAGGCTCCCTATTGAGCTCCCTGGCTCGGGCTGAGCCAGAGCCGCCCTCCCAGAGCCGCCTGCCCTCCCAGCGCAAGCGATGCTCCCCAGAACCAGCGACACGATCCAGCCGGCACGGGCACACAATCCATTTTTCCTGTCCCAAGGGAGTGTGGAGGAGCCGAGAGGCAGCGCAAGCACTCGGGGTGGGGTGGAAGGGGTGTGGGCAGGAGGAGGCACTGCTGTGAAAACCCGTCTGATGCTGAGAAAACTCAGGGATTTCAAACAGCTGACTCCGAGGCTAAAATCAGCTACAGGGAAACTTAAGAGGGTGGTATCACTGCATACGCCGTCCGGAGTGCAAGCAGCCAGTTTACATGAAAACATCTCATGAGCTGGACGAGGAACTACATCATCTCGTGTTTGAAAAACTGCACCTCCTTTGAAGATGTTTCCCCACTTCAAATGCTTCTACAGCTTAGGAAATACACAGCACCAAAAAAGCCCCAAGAGTCACTTAAGCAAACAATGAACTTCCCTCCCCCTCTCTTTGTTTTCTGCAC
Source organism: Horornis vulcanius (assembly GCA_013401035.1). NCBI lineage: Eukaryota > Metazoa > Chordata > Aves > Passeriformes > Scotocercidae > Horornis > Horornis vulcanius. The sequence continues at coordinate 38,693 of VZUA01056564.1, forward strand.
TGCCTTTTTAAATTTTTGTCTTTAAAGTCAAAGATTTGTGGCTTTGGTGAAGTCTGATACCAATTGCCTTTTCCTGAGCTCTGTTCATTTTTTAAAATTTATTTTAGAAGTGCTGAGAACTGAACGTCCACACTTTGTTTTTTTTAGCTATATAAATTTTATTATTTATACCTCTTGAAAGCACAGAAGCCAAACCCTTATTTTTATTTATATTTAGCTATATAAATTTTATTTATTTTTTAGCTCTTTAAGGCACAGAAGCCAAACCCTACACAGTTTGGTTGCTGCTGCCACCACACTGTCCCTTTGCACATTGTGACACCCTGAGAGAAGAGCGCTGTCATGTTTAAAATCCCATGGTCTGCCCTCCAGCAGGTCCCACCTGCCAGCCAGAGCACACAAACACACACACACAAGAAGAATGTGAAGTTGTCCAGCCTGTTGTTTAGCCTAAACAGGCTAAAATTGCTCACCAAGAACTGAGGGGCTGCATGCCCCCTCCTACCTTTTGCTGTTGTCAAGAGTGAGTGTTCTGTTTATTTTTAATTTTCTTCAATTTTCCCCTGATTTTCTCTAATTTTGCCATTTGATTGGAATACCATATTCTCCTTTGATTCAGTCCTTCTTTCCTCTACCTTTTTTTCTTGCAGGGCCACTTAAAACCAGCTTCTGCACATTGTCTCAGGTAACAAATTCCCACACCCTCAGTGTTTCCCCTGGAAGAAACAGTAGCTTTGGTCACCCTACCTCCTGCCAAGGCTCGGGTGGAAAATCTGCAGGAAAAGCAAGCCCAGCCCTTGGGAAAGAAACTTACTAAATGTGTGCTTAAACAATACTGAGTGAAAAATAAATAATAGAAAGTTATTTATTACTATTTACTGCTCCCTTGCCCCCTAAAGCCAATCGCTAAACTACACCCAGGGATCCTGCACCAAGAGCAACACAGGAACAGAAAAGCTTCAAAAAAAAAAAAGGCATTCTCCCCCAAAAATCTGTCACTAATAGCAGTGTAACAAAATATACAGTCCCTCCAAAGGACAAATTGGTTTGACCTGCTGCTTGGAAATGCCTGATTGCTGGAAGCAGCAGGGAAAACTTGGGATCATGGTGGAGCCATGCAGAAGAATAGCAACAGCTTATAGAGCCCATGATCTCCTCTGTGTGCCCGCCCCAGCACGGCACAGAGCCATGAATGCTCTGGTAATTACACAGCACTCTTCATTCCAGAGCTCGGGACCAGCGGCAGCACCACAGAAAAGCATCTCTCCCGAGGGTGGAGCAACATCACACAATGCATGTGCACCACAGGGCACGAGAGAAAAGATGGAAAAAGTAAGGACTGGGACATGAAAGTTAGCCTGTACATCTCTTCAACGGGTTCATGTGCTTTTGTGGGCAAATCCTAGCTTCCTTTCCTTTCCTTTCCTTTCCTTTCCTTTCCTTTCCTTTCCTTTCCTTTCCTTTNATTCATAATTTGTCTGGACTTGTTCCTATGTTTTGCTTTTTCCATCATTTAGGAACCCTCTGTTTTAAAATCAGGTTCTAAACAGAAGGGTTAAAACTTTAGATTCAGCTCTGAAACATGGCCATAATCTGCCTATTTCTCCCAAAGAAGCCGTTTTTAGTGATGCAGGAAGGTTCAGTCCCGGGATTTTTTTTTTGTCAATCCTACACCTCACTGTATGGACCTCAAAAAAAGATTTCTGAAATGTTGAAGAATCTGTCTGACTCAAGCAAAGACATCTGCTGAAGTCTTAGGAAGAAAGAGTGAATCAGGCAATTAATAAATAAATAAATTAGGGGTAGAAAAGGCAGATAATACAAGTACTTGGAATTACTCTAGAAATCTACCCTGATTCAGAAATTTGAAATGCAATTTGCAAGGTCTAGGGATAAAAGTTGTTCCCAAAAGACTGTGACATTGAACAAAAATTACTAGAAACGCCTGATAATATTATGTGACTTCTGTTCAAATAACAGGACTTTTCTGCTATTGCTTTAGCTTGTCCATGCCACAGAACAGTGGGAAAAGACCATTGGGGAGGAGCAACAAGTGACATGACTGGAGTTTTCAATGGTCAAATCCTCACCTAAACTGCATCCAGCTCACTGAAAGGTCAAGGAAATATTTGCAATTTCAACAGAGACAGAAAAATAAAGCAGAAAAACCCTTCAGTTCTTCACTGGGTGATGCACGAGATCAAGCAGCCTCAAACATGCGCCAAGTATTAGTCTGTAGCCAAAAGCACTTCACTGGACACCAGTTGTATCCTAATGGGCACTAATCACTGCTAGAATGTCCTCTCCAGCTCCAAGGGTGCTTTTGGCAATCCAGGATTAGTTTGCAGCACAGAGGTGCCTGGTAGAAGAGCTCCTGACAAACTCCAGTGGAGTTCAATAGCCCAGTTTTCCTCTGTGCCTTTATTATTTTTCCATTAGGTAAATTATCTCTCTCTGCTGAGCTGCTGAAACATTTTTGTCCATTTTGCAGATAAAAATCACAGTTCTAATTCCTTCCTCCCCTAGTGCCATGAAAGAGGGATCACTGACAAAGAGTGGCAGGTTAATAAAATCCCCAGTACGTGCTTGGGCTGTGGCTCCACTTCTACTGTAAGAGCACTGGCTCCATCAAAGGCAGCACAGAGAACGGCTCTGCATTACACCCAAGCTCCTCTAACCCAGGTAGCTACTGGGGGTAATCTGGAACATCTCCCGGGTCAGATTCAAAGCCAGCCCATCAACACAGAAGGATGTGAGTGTGACTTCGCTGCGTGAAGCCAAATCGATTCCGCCGGCAGGAGCAGCACCAAGGAGGGCTGGGAGAGCAGGGAGACAGGAATGTGCACATCCCTGCACAGCAGAGACAGCTTTGTACATTTAATTTTGTACAGACTTCAAGCTAGATGCACCTAATCCAATCTCATAAATGCCTGCATTTTTGGGTATCGATTTATACCAAAGCAATAAACTGATCCACAGAAAATCCTGTAAACTAATACCAAACTCTGACAACCAGATGAGTACTTTTAAGTTTAGCTCAACAGTTCAAATTAACTCTAGACAAGATGAGGAAATTCAGGCAGTAGGAAGGAAGGCTAATTTTCCATTAGGTGTTAAGCCAGTTGTTACTGATGGAAAAAAGGTTAGTATACATGGTTGGGTGAAGTGCAATTACTTTTTGCCACAAGGTAAACAACTAGAAAAGAGAAGCTACAAAATTGAACAATCCACAGTGAGTTCATGTATGATTTAAGGTAAATTTCTCTAAAGAATTTAATAAATAATTTTTTATTGCTGTTCTTGAGAAAACGAAGGAAAATCGTGGAGTCCTTCATAATAAACCAAGGTTTGGTTAGAACACAGGCAACAAACCTGTCCCAGATGGCCCAAGAGCCCCCAGCTCTTAGAAATTACTACATTGCACAACATGCTCTCCTTACAAAGTGTTCTTTATGCTCTCAACAAAAAATTTAAAAATCACTAAAGTGATTTTTTTTGTGTGCTCTGGAAGCAGTGGGCAGGGATGTAATATACATTTCCAAGGGCGAAAAAAAAAAAGCCTTAATGGATTATGTGTCAGTATTAGAAAGCTGAGATTATATGTTCTTACCCCTTATCTCTGCCCTAAAAAGGTTTAAGATCTAAACAGATAAAATTTGCTTCATGATGAAACTCAGCTTTCAGCACAGATGATCTGTGTGCAAGGGAATAAAGTTTCAGCAGCATTCAGAACAAACCAAAATCCTTTGGCTTCGCTTGTGTTATAGAAGAAGAAAGATAGCAGCTTGGCAATTTTCTGTGTACAAATAACTCCAATTGCCCTGGGGAATGTCACTGAGATCCAGGCATCCTGTTTGTTACATCCAGCCTCCCTGGAGTCAGCTTTAATTTCAAGCGGAGTTGTCTAAACTCTTCATCCTTCCAAGGCAGGCAAATTGCACTGTACATTGTCCAAATTTCAAATTACTTCAGGGCTTTTCCCAAAGTTTCCTAACCTCTTTTGTGGATGCAAAAGATAGCAGGACACTTTTCACACAGTAGATGTTTCCCCGTGTAGCCTGTAAAGAAGTCCAAGAGCAGCTGGATTTTAGGGGAGATTTTTAAAAGGCAGCTCGTGGTTTGTATGCATTTGCATTTTGGGATAGCACATGATGGGTAAACAATGTCATCTAAAGACTTAAAAAGTTTTAGAATTTCAGCTGATCTTGGTATAGTTACACTCCCTACTACTCATACCCAAGTCACAGCACTAAGAGATCGTGACCCAAGGCACCAGCCAGTGAAGCAGGCAAAAGTTGTGGTTGTCAGCAAACCCTTGTTTGTGTAATTACATCAGCCAAAGGCTTCAGATCCCAGCTCCCTAAAGGCTCCCACGCATGGGTTCTGGCAACTCTGGCAGGTCTGGGCTGAAGGGAAGCAGAAAATGGAGCCATGGGGCTCAAAATGCCTGGGACCACCTGCAGCCTGTGGAAACACCACGTGGTGTCACATCCCACAGGGTGCAGAACCGCGCTCCCTGTCCCCACCTCAGTCCAGCAGCACCTCGCAGCTGCTGGGGGCACTGCAGTTGTGGTTTGTGGCACAAAGCACAGGTCAAAACCAAAAAGAAAATCCCCCAACCACTCACTGAGGCTTGCTAAATTACGTGATAAAGGGAACTGGCAGCAAGGCATCTGATTCTCCTGGGTCTGCAGAGAGGAGGATGGGAACCTCTCACAGGTACACACAAACACGCTCGTGCAAGCCCAGCTCAGGCAAACCCAGAGAGCTGCAAACATGTCAAGTCAGCACATCTGAATCCATCTTTCTCTCAGAGATACTGCCAAACACACCCCTCAGTCTGAGGGCTAAACCCAAGCCCTGTTTTGTATCTCTGCCATGCATAACAGTTGACAGTAGGTGGGTATTTTTTGCACATGGCAGCAGGGTGAAAAAGCAGACAGTGCTACTGGGAAAATTACTTCATCAAGACACACCATAAATCCCTACAGATGAGATACAGGGAGCTGTGAAGTGCATTTTTTCATGCCTACTTTCTAACAGATATTCTTTGTAGGCCAAGCTGAGTGGTGGAAGGTGAAGGACAGCCCTCTTCTTGGTTTAGAAGTTACAGGACTTCCATTATATCAAATTCCTGCCTATCTCCTAAATAAATCTTTACTGAACACAAAAATCTTTACTGAGTGTAAAAACTGGTGCATTGCAGATTCTTCCATTGAGCAGGTCGCAAACAATCCTTTTTCTTCCAAAACAGTCACCCTCTCCCCCCTCTAAAACTAGTCACCCTTTCCAGGTATTTATTTTAACTCTTACTGTACAGGGATCTTAATTATGTGGTGAGCACAGAGTAAATCTGTTTTTTCTTTCATCACAAATACTCATTCCAGCTGGAATATACAGAAAGCAAAGCTCAGCTTTGATAGTTTTAGTTGTAAACAACTTTTTCTTAGAAACAGCAGTTATTAAAATCACCCCAGGAATCTTTTTGGCTCTTGTCTGTCTCTCCTGCCAGGTTTTTACCTGAAGGAAGAGCACGGGCTGGGTATTGGAGCAATCCTCCCCAGGCAGGAGGGCTCAGCAGAGACTTGCAGGAACTGTTCTAAGAGGTACACACCATGCAGCAATGAAACCAGATGCTGCTTAACTCATCTTCTTTTGCTCACTCCAATTCCAAAGCCACTGGATTTTTAGAGGAGTACAGAAGCAGGATTTCTGCCCAGCTAACTGCTCATCTGGTACCAATGCAGTTTGGGCCTGGCATCAAAACAGATCAGTGCTTCATTCTAATGCTAGTGACTCAGGGTGAGGACAAAACTAAAATGTGCAAGGAGCATCTTCACCTCTGACCTGCTTTCAGCAGCCTTTTTTCAAGAGATGCATACTCAGAAAAAGCAGGATTAACTTGCTTCAACAAGTGAAACAGTCTTTTTTTTTTTCTTCTTGGATGGTTTCACATCAAAATATAAAAAGAAGATTTATTGGCACCACCACTAGCCTTTCCAAACAACAGAGAATCTCAAAAACTTTCCCTGATGATGCTCTTTCCTAATAATTTAAAATTTAAAAAAGCAACAGCAACAAAGAGCAAACCCCAAAGCCTTTCCTCACTTTCAATTCCTCCTGATATTTTCACATAGGCAGGCAAAAACCCCCTCTTATTAATGTCACAAAGCTGCCAGAATCCAGACTTTTGCTGTGTAGTCTCCTTAACAACTCTCATTTAGAGTGAGCAGGTGGCGAGAAGGAAGCAGAGCAAGAGAGAAGACAATTATTTTGGGAAAGGAAGTGGTAACTGCTACTAGCCTGTCAAACAGCATGAATGGTGGAAATCTGAATCATGCTTTTACTGTATGAATGGGCTAATTCCAACACACTATTATAAACAACGATCCTTTAAAAGGATGTAATCTTCCTAACAGGAAAAAATACACCTGTTAGAAAAAGAGCAGGATCTGAAGCAGGAACAGAGGCAAAACATGGGCCAGCTTGAGTTCCTCTTCCTGTGACATTTAGGTGCTGCTCTCCAGGGCCTGCATCACACTTTGAAATAGAATTGGCCCATTGCAAATAACACTTGAAAGAAGGTTAGAGGCTGTGTCAAGATGGAGTTAGGAAGAAATTACAGCAACATTTTTAGCTTTCTTGAATGGAGGCTCCTCTGAGTAAGTGCTGCCAAGATGAAATCCTAGCAAGTAAATGACATATTTAGAGTGTGCCTGTTCACTCACAGAGGTATTACTACAATGATAGGGATTATGCACCAAGGAAATTTTATGGCATATATTTAAAGGATGGCTTGCTGACACAACTTAGTGTACAGTGTATCTTCCAGACAGGAATTAAGAATCTCAGCATTAGCAACAACCTCTCCACTGCCTGCAAGCACAGGGCAAGCTTCTAAGCTAGCAGCATATGCTGAGTGGCTCTGGAGTTACAGTTTTTAAATGATCTCATTGGTGTTCAGTGTTTAAACAAGTCACTTTCTATCTCGTGTTTCTTTTCTGTGTCTGCCCCTCTGGCCCTCGTTTGAGGGTGACCACAGTGGTTTCTGCCTGCACAGAAGGGATGGCTCAGCTGCTCTTCTGGCAGCTGCTGAACCATCCCAGATTACGGCTTGCTGTACTGAAGTATGTGGAAATTGGTGTCTATCTTGGTACACGGAGCTGTAACCACAGTGGTGCAGCAGCTGCCTCCCAAACAGCTGAGCCAACCCCGCAGCAAGGGTGAAAAATGAAAGAGTCGGCGAGAATGACTTCAGCAGCCCTTGGGCAAAGCACACTTGACTTAATGCTGAACTTTGGGGAGTTACACAGCTCTTGCTTCAATTTCTCAGATGTACCGTGGGTAGTTTCTCTCCCACACACTTCCTAGGAATGGTGCTACACGGATGTGTGCATAATTCTGTAAAGAATGCCACAGAAATCTGCAGAATGGGTGCTACTGCTGATTATGCAAAGCCCTTGAAGAACACGCACTGTTCCACTTGCTCCATTAACAAAAAGGTTCTCATAGGAGTTATAACTTCATTGCTACAAATGAAAAAGAGCCCCATCACCTTATGCCCCCCTTTTCATTCCTAATAAATAAATCTATTCATTAGTAAATCACAAGAGAGGTATGGCAACCTCACTTAGGGAAAAGAGCAAATGCTATTGCTGTGCCTTCACCTCTGCACTAGAGCCATTCCTAAGGAGCTCTTCTGCAAGGAGTAATTTCAGATATCACTGTCAGATGCAAGGCTTGCAGTTGCCATGTTATCCACATGCTTCCCTTGGACAAGCTTGATATTCTTATCAGCTCTGCATAGCAATTTCTCTACCAGATACTGTAGCTGCCTCTGCAGCGCCTTTCAGCTTTTGGTGTCCATTCCAAAGCTATTTTAGTGCAGTTGTTATCTGTACTGCTTGTGATACGTCCTGGCTGCCACCATCTGTTTCTCTGTATAAAAGATGTGCAATGGTTTCCTTCACTAATGTGTCCTCTGGCTCAGCATCTTGATATAAAGCTATTCCTACTGCTTGCTATCAACCCACTTTTTTCATTAACAGGAATTCTGTAATCATGACAAGAGACATTTTTAACCAGGATGTGAGAACAAGGGAACTGCCCAGGGCACTGCAATCTGAGATTATGTACGACCTTCCCTCCTCCTCACTCTCATCCATACTCACAGAAAAGGCACTGCTCAATTTTCCCCTTCCCATTGCATGCCCAATTGCTTTGCCTACACACTCTGTGACATCTGTATTCCCTACAGTTGTAGCTCTCACATGGAGGAGACCATGTAGATACCTTGCACTTTTAATATATTCTTGTCAGGCATATATCAAATAACACACTACAAGATGCCACTTGCATCTAAAACTGAAGCAAAATACACAGCAAGGCAGATCCCAAATAGCAGAGTCATCCATTCTCCATGGCCTGTTACAAGGTTCCAGTTGCAGTTAAGAACATAACACTGGGATTTCCAGCTATTGAGATTCTCAGTGAAGTCTAAAAAATTTACTCATTTTTTGCATGTGGTATAGAAGGAGAAGGCATTTAAATCTTAGATTTTTAAAGGTCTTTCTAGCTTGTGAAGCTACAAATAATATTCACTGCCTAGTGCAGACTGGCTGCAATACAATTCTTCATTCACCTCACTAGCCATACACCTGGACTAAGTATTTTGCCTACAACACTATGTAAACATGATTAATACCACGTTTAGTTCCAAACAAGAATAAACATTTATTCATGTGGCAAAACAAGATGATCATTTAGAGATGCATTTGAAATGCCACAAACAAATCCAGTCAGGGCTCTTTCCATGTTGCTCATCTCAAAGTATTTTGCAGTTTTCCCTCCTAAATCCCCAACTTTGCCCTGTTTATTTTCAGACTGCCAATCCAGAATCTAAGAAATAAAAGAAAAGAACCTTATCTGCCTTCCTCAAATAAGGAAGAGTTAAATAGTGCTATTGACAAGTACAAATAAATAAGCAACGTGTTAATTAACTATCTACAAGAGTGGGGTTTTCCTTACTTGTGTGCAATATACTCACAAAATAAAATTCTTAGTAAAAAAAAAAACAACAGCTGAGGCTGTGAAATGAAACATGCCTTATCTGCTCTTTACCTTTGATAGCAGCTATCAATGCTGCTTTGCTATTTACAGAAGCATGTTTATTCCTCATAGCTCACTCTCCCAGGAGTGATATTTTTCACAGCTGAACCAGGGAAGAACTGCTCCTAAGTCTCATCAGCCCATGTGAAGGAAAGGTTCTTGCATAGGCTGGGAAGAGAAAGAAGAGCCCACATGTGTGCAGTTGCTGCTTCTTCCTTCTTTCCTAGAAAGAGCTGGAATGGTGCTCTTTAAGCAGCCACAGATGGGGTGGAAAAGAGGGAGAACTGGGCCAAACCTGGACATGGGGAACTACTGCAACAAGGCCTCTGTCTGTCATTTTAAATATGACATTTTAATATATTTTTAACATATCTTTTCTTTTGCTTTGCCTAAATTTCAGCATAGATAATTACAGCCAAGAGCAGGCAGACAGCTGCTTCTTTTAGGAACTGCACCCTGAACAGGCATGAGGTAAGCTAGAGAAAAACCTGTTATTCGGTGCTTGTTGTGAAAATACGAAGCAAAGGAAATTCCAGAGGAGAGCTAAAACATAACCACCTAACAGCTCTAAACCAGCAGGAACCACTTAGAGCCACCTGCAAGAGCTGCATCCACTGACCCGCATCCAGCAGCTCTCACCTTTAAATCCCAGGGCTGCCTAGTGAGTTTAAAACCACAGCTACAAAGCTCCCCGCGTGCCCTGCTCCTCCAGCATCCCACAACCATCTCCCTGGAATTTGGACAAATCCTGGTGTTTGGCAGTCTCCTTGCTGGAGGCATTTACACACAACAACGCCTGGGTTGTGCGACCTCCCCATGCTGTGGGGGCACCCACCTAGGCAGGCTGCTGTGCAGGGCGCTGCCCTCCGAGAGCTCGCAGCTCAGCTGATTTATTTATTTCTCGTGGCCAAGGTCTCTCTTACCTAGTTGGGCGGCCCCCTCTGCCGGGTACTCGGGGAACTGGCCCTCCGAGGGGACGCTGACAGTGCGGCGCAGGCAGCGCCCGCGGGAGACGTCCTGCGGCTCCTGGATCCCATCCGTAGGCACCTGCAGAAAAAACACGCCAAGAGCTGTTAGCTCGCCACCAGGCCACGCTGTTAATATGCTATCTTGATAGGGGACTTCATTTTCTACTCATCTGCTAACAGCTCTCGGGCATAGCTTGGCATTTGTGGCGTTAACACAAAATTCCAGAGGCTCCTCGGGAAAGGGCGGCACCGGTGAAGAGCACGCTCAGCCCAGCCACGGTCACGAGCAGGTGACAGCAGGCTCTGAGCCCAAAACCAACAAAGCAGTCCTGCCTTTCCAAACTGCTTCCCCAGCGGCTGCTTCCACGCTGGGAAGGGCTGGCAGAGGCTGCTGCTCAGATGGCTCCACACAAAACTTTGCAGAAACAAAACCTGCGACAGCTACCCGGTGGACAAAGGTGCTGTACGGGAGGTCCGAGGCTGCAGAGAGCCTCCTCCAGAGATGAAGACACATGAGAGGCACGCTCATGGCTGTGGTCCAGCAGGTCTTGGTATGGTCAGGTAATAACTGAGCTCAGCATTGGTGAGCCACTGGATTTGTGGTTGCTCCAACCCAGAGAGCCATGCCACCTGCAGCCACACAGGTGACCATACTGCTCGGTGGTGGTCACCACACCATCTCTTGGTGCCTGTTACCATGCCAGGAACCTGTGGCTGGGTGGGGCTCCCCTGAACTTTCCACCAGCTGGAAGAAATCTCAGGGATGAGGAAGATTCAGCACCCTCATCTCAGTGTACTTTTGATGAGGACTTTGGTTTCAACAGTACAACTGCAGTACGTGCAGCATGGCAATTTCTTTTCGTATGGCTACATAACACACAGCTGGCACCTAAAGGAATAGAAGCCTCTGTCCTATTTCCTGTGCTGCTTATCCTTTCATATCTTCCATCAACTCTGAAAAATGAGTATTAATAGCAAACAAAAAGCTATCATTCATTTGCACTGAAAGTTGTAAAAGATCTCAGAGATACTGTATTTTTCAGAAACAGGCTGCACACTACAATGGCTCTTGCAAACTAGTTCTGGTATTTCCTGATTTCTAAGCACTTAGCATTCTCTTAAGGTCATTTTTTTAATGCTATTTATTACTATCCTGGTCTATTTGTCTCCTTCAAACAGTGCCCATTTTTCAGAACAAGTTTCCCAAACCCCTGGTGCTTACTCTGGTCAGACTATTGACTTCTCTGGTGATTTTTACAGCTGTATAATCTGTGCAAAAGCACATTGGTAAGTTAAATAGAGACTAATTTTGTTAGTTTATGCCACATTTGTTCAATGAAATTCACACATTAAATTTTCATTTCTCATCTGGAGGCTCCATTTAGTCTTATTCCCTTCTAAACACTCTCCTGATCCTCTGTCTCTCCTGATTTCCTTCAGAGAATTTTTTGGTGGGATGCTGTGAGCCATATTTCCAGATCAGCTATTACCAGTCATACCACACACCTGCTTCAGCCCCCCTTAAACCCCTGCCACACTCCTGTCACAGTGAACTTGTTGCACCTACACCTGCCTGCCTGCTCTAGACCAATACAGCTACTGCAGGGTTGATTTCCCCACTATTAAGGTTTTTTCCCCACTGAGAAATGAACACAGTCCCTCTTTCCAAGCACACTTCAGTACCTTTGTGGGCTTTCAGACATGGGTTGATAGGAACATTCTTTTAATCCACTGACACAAACAAACCCCATTACTGCCATCCCATAGCTATGGGGACCCTGTTGATGGCCTGACTCTCCCACAGGGGAGCAGGAGCATGGGGAGTGAGCCCACAATGTCCTCTGAGTCCTCGAGAGAAGCACAGGCTGCTGTACACCAGAGTGGGCAGTGAACAGAAATCTACTTCTGCATACCAGACAGCACTGACCATCAGACAGGGACTGAGCCCTGAGCAGCAGGAGTGCCTGAGAGCCCAGCTCTGGATCACCCAGTTCTTTGCACCAAACACTTGCCCAGAACAAAAGCATATGCTCAGGCACACACTAAAAGCATCCTCGGTGTAGCTGTGTTCACCTAGAGCAGTACAGTCCACACCAGCAAAAACCTGCTTTAGTTAGTGTTTATAGGGGCTTGAGAAAAACCTGCTATCATTTATTTCACTCAGTAATTCCATAAACTGTAAGAGGAACAACATTTTAATGCTACATAGCTTGTTCTACACAAGAGAATATACAATATCTCCCCAATTTAATTGACAAGATTGAAGTAGCAAACTCAAAAAGATCCCCTTTTAAGTCTGACTATAAAATGCTTTGTTATTTACAGTAAAACTTCTCCAAAACCATACTCTCAGTTTATACTGACAAAAAGAACTAACTCCAAGACTGCAGGACCAGTATTTATTGCTTAGCACAAGCCCAGCCTGCTCTAAAAAAAATACAGCTTTGTGAACATGTAAAAGGAACTTGCTCAGCAGCTCTGCATCTCTTGGGATTGGACACATTTTGAACAGTTGTACAAAGTGCTCTGTGGTTGGACAAATGGATTCATGGATAGGGAGACACCAAAACACAAGGAAGTGCACAAATAAATACCATGTAAACCAAGGCAGGTATCTGCAACCTTCCCAACCCTCCTCTAGCCCCACCACTGCAGCAAGCAGTTCAACAAAGCATTGAAGAGAATGACACAGCCTTGCAGAGTCAGGACTCTAATGGTGATTCAAACTTTCAGAGCTTTTTTTTTTTTTTTCCCCATCCAGCTTTATCCTCTTCTTTCTCTGTTGAGACTTCACCAGCCTGGAAATTCTCTGACCCTGAGCTGAGATGCTGAAACTGCTGGCTCAGGACTGGGATCTGAACAGTGTTAACTGTGATAAAAATGTACATAGGGACAGTCCAGATGATGATCATTTTAGCAATCTTAACAATTTTCATCGCAGGTCACATTTTCATGACAAATTTCACAATTTAATGAGGATGGGTTCAGAGAACAGACTCTAAATCCTTGAACAGCATCCCAGCTCACCTGCCACTGAATGTATCTTTTAAGTCTAAGAAGTGTGTATTGGGGATTTCTAGCAGTTTTGATGATGAAGGGATTTCAGAAGAAATAGGAGTAAGAGCTTTCCAAAGGCAAACTAAGATAGTCTCTTTTAAAAAAAGCAGGTGAAAAAAAGTCTTTGTTTCAGTTAAGTTTTTTTCAAGATTGGAAAGAATGGTCCAAGACATAAGACTTGAGAATTTGCAGACTCTTCCTATTTAACAGTCGGGATGTTTGGAATCATGTCAGACAAACAGTTAAATAATTCATTTCAATTCTTACCTTCCTTCAGAAAGTTATAAGCTAGCTAAAATTTTGACATGGAAATCCACTTTAAAAATGTGGACAGCAAACATTCCTCTGGGCTTTTGGAAATTAAATAATTAAGCTTGCCTGGGAATTGAGACAAATCTTATCTTATGGCTGGGTTCAGCTTAGACAAACTCTTATTTACAGGTGAAACATGTTTGCTGTAAGACCCTCAATGTGACAAGTCCTTTGAGGAGGGCAGTGAGATCTGAGAAGAGCTTTCCCCAGGGCCCCACAAGGCAATGTTTGCTCCTGCTGTTCTCCCTTGGGATCACCACTGTTAAACCACCTCTAGTGTCAGTCACAGGAGATGGAAGAGTAGGAAAATATATCCCAGGTGTGCTGCTGCTGGCTCCTGCCACCTGCACCACAAAGCAGTAGATCTTGTCACAGTGAATACAGGTCTTTGCTATCCTTTGCCCTTGATTAGAACCACCTCTAAATCCAAGAAGAAGAATGAGGTTTGGGTGCAGGGAGGAAAATGGAAGAGTCTAACACAGTGAAAAGTATTGTTCATCATCATTTCCAAGTGAACACAAGACTAAAACATTCTGCAGGACTGCAGCCAAGTTGCTGACAAAGCCTAAGAAGCAGCCCAACACCAGGTGCAGCCATTTGTCACATCCCTCAGAGTGGAAGTGCTGTGCACAGTGTTGGCTGTCTGGAACCACTCTTCATGAACACCCATTCCCTTTCCCTGTTTTAAATGGCTCTGATTTTTCTACTTTACCCTCACAGCTCCTCCCACCTGATGGAACAGGTTTCCCAGAGCAGATGACAACATCTACAGCTTCCTAACAGGGGAAACTCTTCCTTGTAGAAAAAATACCTGATTTGTATGGGCATCAATCTAGACCTGTTCTCCTTGTCCTGGAAAATGCTGTTAAATATTATCACACTGGGATATGCTGTAATAATTGCACATCTCCTGTCACTCAGGACTCCTTATTTGCTAAGTTGTCTCTCATGTTCCTACAGGGATTCATTTTTGTTTTTTACTTGCTTCTTGGGCATTGATCTCTTCCTTTCATTAATAATTTTCATTCTTCAGTTTCACGTATTCTCATAACGTTGACAAGTTGTCAAGTAATTAATGTTTTTCTACACTAGACAAGGTGATACTGCCAGACTATTTTTGTCTAAGTAATTACAGATATTTTTGGATTAAGTTGCACTTCAAAAGGCCTTTGATTTTCAACCTATTCTTGCTCTTGCACAGCACAAAATAGCTCTTGCATATACTTTATTCAAACTGCCTTGACAGTAAATCCATAGTGGTGGGATACTATGAGAAATGAATTTTCTCTACTGCACTGTTTATTTCTGTAGTGTTCCCTTGGTCTTAAAAATCTGCAATTCATAATGCTGTCTTTTTGAAGCACTAACTGAAAAAAACCCAAACTTAGCATTATAACTGAAACAGGGAGAACTCTTCTATTTACCTGTTTACATTTTGTATATGTTTTTCACTTACACCTTTCAAGTTATGTCAGCCTTGTGATGATGCAAGTGCCTGCTCTGGGCTGCAAGGGCGCTCTGCTGTTGCCACCTCTTCCTTCTTCCCCCAAACCCTCTTGCTCACTGGTGGGTGTCCCTCTGTTCTGAACATGATTTCTAAGATCCTCTTCAGCAGCCCAAAGGAATTCTAACCAACTCACTCTGTCAGTAATGACTGTGTTCAGAGCAGGAATCTCTCTTGCTCCTGTTGCCTATTGCCTATTGCCTTTTGAGTCATAGTCACGCTTCCTTCAGCATCACCTTTCCAATAATTTTACCCTGAACATAATTTTCATTGTTTTCTTAAAGTAACCTCCCTCTTCTTTGTTCACCTGGTCTTTGCTTAGGCTCCCTGTACCAGTGGTCCCACCCAAGAGCTTTTTATGATTCCCCTTGTACAGACTTTTCCATCATTATGCTTCTTATAAGCATCTCACGCCACTGCTGCCTTAGGCCTTTGTGCACTCCTGTTTCTAGACCACATTTCATGGAGCCTCTTTCAACTCTGAACGACTTGCCAAGAAAAATTTAACTGCCTTGCCTCTCCTCCCCTTTCTCAGGAAGGCTGTGAAGGGACACTCCTAGTTCAGAAAAACTAGAAGAAGGTGTAAATCCAGAGTATCAGCCCCATGTCTCTCTCCTGACTGGCAGTTCTATATGCTGTGTGCTTCTGCAAGGGACTCTGCACACTGCTGTGTGTAAAGACTGAGAAGCCAGACCAAAGCAAACTCTTATTTTCCTACTGAGTGCTCATGGCTTTACAAGGAGTTCCCTTTTTCCTTTCATTTTACAGCAGTCACAAATTACTTGAAAATCAGAATGGCAAATCTGACTCCAGCTACAGGCTTCTGAAACAAATCCCATTATCAGCATGCAGAGTCACACCTGCACCAAAGGCATGTCTGCTTGTCCCATCTGCATGTAGCATTTCCCAAAACAAGCTGTTTCTCATTGTGGTAGTGCAGGGAGATTCCTTTGAGAGCACATTGCAAGAATTTACACCACTGATTGCTTTCCTGGGGTTATTGCTCCACTTAAACCTCAGGTGCTCTGTAGCCTGATATTGAATTTCCTCAGCTTCTGACAAAAACCAGAGTGTATTTAAACATAGAATATAATGATGTGATACATTGGACTTCCCACATTTACTCCTCAGGATCTAGTCAAAGGCTCATCTTACTCCCAGCAAAATGCTTTCAGCTGTCTGTGGTAGGAGAAATAAGAACCCCTAAGTGCATGATTAGCACCTTCAGGTAACTATTTGTGATACAAGCCATAATTGTTCTCAATTACATTTCTTTAATGAGATAGATCCTTTTGGTCCAGCTATGCTGGTACAGCACTGTTTCAGAAATGATTCTCACATCTCCTTAAGTTTCTTCAGTGTATACTTCAATTCCTCAGGTGTCAGTCCTGTCAGACTAGAAAAGGAATTACATAGTAAACAAATACCATTAACTGGGCCTTCCATTTTGCCTGTGTTTGATCACCTCTCCCACGCNCTGGACATGAGGCCCTCTCCCACGCATCAGCATTAATGCTGTTCCCTACTAATAACTCAAGTCCTTCTCTAAACCATTTCCTCCCACTCTCCCTATGCAAGGCAATATTTCATTGCAAATAAACCTGAGCACAGCTGATTAATATTTTGTTCTACACCAGAAACAGGTCTCAGTCTCAGTCTGTAACAGCCATACACAGAAGATTCAAGAGAATCAAGAAAAACCACAAAAATTCAGGTCATCTCCAAATATAGGAAACTATGTTATTAGATTAAAACTCATGGAAAAACCCCTTCATTTTTCCCTGTCTTTATGCCTGCACTGACATAAAGAGGCAGGTTTACATACCTGGCTTTAACTACCATTAAAAGAAGTAGTAACATATAAGAAGACACAGTGGCAGACAAACACAGGCTGCAGAACTCCAGGAGGGAGTTTACACTCTGGCTGCTGTCATCTTTTCTATGCCACCAGCATCTGAGCCAGCTGGGCTGTAACTGTGTGCACCACCCCATGCATACACAGGATAGCTTAGCTCCCCTTTTCACAGAATGGTAAGGGGTTGGAAGGGACATTAAAGATCACCTAGTCCCAACCCCCTGCCATGGGCAGGGACACCTCCCACTAGACCAGATTGCTCAAAGCCTTATCCAACTTGGCCTTGAACTCCTGCAAGGATGGGGCATCCACAACCTCCCTGGGTCACCTGTTTCTGTGTCTCATCACTCTTGTAGTAAAGAATTTCTTTTTCCCTTTTCCCCCTTGCACATGTTTCAAAGGATTCATGAGCGAAATAAAGGGAAGATGAAGAAAGCTGCCTTCTCCTTTTACCAATAAAGGCCAAAGGGCAAGTACTGAGGCACCAGCTTGAGCTTGTCTCACCTCCTTCTCCCTGTTGAGCAGCACCAGCTGGCTGTCTGTCAGGATGCAGTATTTCCTCTCCCATGTTGTCATCTCGGTGTAGGGGGACTGGCCACAGGACAGTCTGTGGGTGGGTGGTCCTTTCACATCTGGGAACAGAAAACCATGTTGTTAGCATGTGGCATTAGCCACCTTCTTTGCTTTCACAGTTCTGCAGTGAGATCTGAACCAAAACTGCACTCTGTGCTTAGTGGGGCCCGTTTCAGCATTTTAAAAGGCAAAATGGGAATCCTAGGAGGCACCCATGTGCTGCAAATATTCATTTACTTACAGCATGACTTACAAAAATGGCAATACCAGACATGAATATAAATGTCTTTGTCAAAGGCTGAAATATATTGGAAAGACCAAGTGCTCTTATGAAAACTTAATCTTCCTTCCACTCCCTTCACAAAACCATGGTTCAAAGGGGTACGGCCCTGAATGTACTCTAAATCTTAATAAAGTGGATTATTTGAGACTAAGGATAGAGAGATATAGGAAGGAAAACAGGGATCAAGGAAGGCAGGCTTGAGGAAGGGAAAGGAAAATTCAAAGGGATGGGCATTTAATTGAGAAGGGCTTACTGGCACCTTTTGGTGGGAAACCTGCTTGATGAAATTGTGCATTTTCATTTAGCCCCAGACACCACAGCAACAAAAGCTCATACTTGAAAAAAACCCCAAACAACCCCTCCAAAATCCACAAACCAAACCATAACCCAAGTTGTTTGGTTCTCAGTCCTGATCTATTAAAATTTATTTTAAAATCAATTTCCCTTAAGTCTCTCATGATTGAGCTGCATATGACATTGTGCCTGTCACTGCTAACAACCCAAACCATTCTAGGATTCTATGATTCATCTCTTTACAAAGTTTTGATATTAAGTTCTGGTTGCTTTGTAAGATTAAGTTTCATTTTAATCTCACACTCTAGTTCTACACAATTTGCTTGCAATGATCTAAAAATCATCCATTCTCAACATAGACACCACAGATCCCTCAAGTCCCAGGGGTCTAAAAAAGACACCGCAAAAATCAAGAGACTTCCTGCACAGAGATCCAGGACCTCCTTTAACTGTTTCAGGAGCAAAGTGTTCAAACCCGAAATGTTTTGTGGCCCTACCTGCCTTTTAGCACACCTAGTAACACGCACAGAGACAACACAGCTGCTTCTCGTAGCTTCTCACCAGCGTCACCACTAGAGGCCAGCGGATCCTCAATCACCCACCACCTTCCAGGGAGAGCCAGCCCAAACGCCAGCCAGCGTTAAACCCGGACTAAGGAACCCCTCCAACTTACTTCCCTCCTTGCAGACCCTGCATGTGCCCCTCTTTATCTAAAACCACGCAGCGTCTTCATGCTCTCTTCCTGCAACTTTGCCTCTGCACGGCAAGGGACGTGTCAGCTTCTAGAGGCAGATTTGGAAGATGGCTTTCAGTGCCTTGTTCAACCTCATATTGCATTAGGATCTTTGTGATCATTCAGGGAAGTGCTTGGAACAGGCAGCCTTTAAGCAAAAAGGAGAGGGCTGCATGGCTCCTACTGCTCTGAGTAACAAAGAAGTGCACCTTTGTGGCCTTAATGTCAGGTAAAATAATCCAGGGAAGAAGCTGAGATGCAGAATCAGACTCCACACTGCTACTTCTCTGACACAACTCAGTTTGTGAAAGTGACAACCAATGCCGTGTGTCTCAAAATTGCCCAGAACTCTATTTAAGTCTAAGCATAATGAAGAGAAACCACCATAAGCTCTGTGAAGCAAAAGTGCATTTGTGCAAACTCCTGGAGCACAACAGACTCTCCCACAAGTTAGTCCAAAATTAGTCCATTTTACAGACACGAACCCTCCAGGTAGATTTTTGGCAAAGCTGCAATTCACATTTATCACGGTGTCCAACTAAAAACCAAACCAGATGTAAAATAAAACCACTGGTGCTCCTGCTTTGACCTTGGCTTCCCAAACAGCAGCACATGAGCCCTACCCCTGCCTAAGCATGACAAACCTGACAGAGTAGAGGAG
>VZUA01056570.1:40471-51369 GCA_013401035.1 Horornis vulcanius
TTGTTAATACAGCATCTCTTTTTGCAAACTGTCAGTGACTGGGTATGGAGCATCCTGTGTTTGCTGAGCTGATGCTCCTTTTGTGCCTTGTGGTGAGCACTCTGGAGTGCAAGCATTTTCCCCTGGGCCAAGTAAGCGATGGTTATGCTTGTGTTTGTACATCGTGTAGTTTGCAAATACTGGCCTGCAGTGCTGGCACGGGTGTTTTAGCCACTTGGCCAGCCAAGCTGGGGCAGAAGAGTTCCAGCGCAGAACAGGAGAATGAGGGAGCCTGGAAGTTCCTGCAGCATGGACCTGGTTGTCCTGCAGTGAGAGAGAAATTTCCAATCTCCCTGTAGGGCCAGGTGGAGGGGCTGGACCTTTTGGCCGCTGAGGCCAACATGGGACCTCATCGGTTTGTCCTTTGACCATAGTCACTGGCCTGTGAAAGGGGAGTTTTGCGAACACGGACAAATCAGCTTAGCTGGCTCCAGCTGAGTGTGACAATGCAGCTCCTCGGCTAAGAGCCTGTTGCTAATTGCATTGGGCAAATGTGCAAAACATATTACATCTTCCATTGCTTTTGTCTGTCTGGCTGAGGGAAAATGGCAAACATGGCCTGGGTCACCCGAGGTCACCCTTTTCAGGGTGCAGTGGAGGCAGCAAAAGTCCGAGCAAACACAGGGGCTCCATTGGTCCTGGTCCCGGAGAGGAGAGCCGTGGCTGGCTGGCAGCAGATGCTTCTCTCCTCTCAGAGCTCCTGAGGAGCTTGGTGACAACCTGTGGCACCTGACTCCCTTCCTCAACAATGGCTCAGGAGCAAACATGGTGTCTTAGTTTGAAAGACAGGTATCTGCTAAGGACCTCCTTAGGAAATGTGGAATTCAAATCCCCTCCCTCCAAATTATTATAATTGAGGAAATTAAAGGGGCTTTCAGGCTGAGTTATGTGGATAGGGATAACAGCTCTTTACTGGTATTTATAACAGTGCAAACAAACAATAACAATTACAGCAATAATCCTAAACAGAACCAGGCAAGACCTCGAGGGGCTTTGTTCTCACAAAGCTCGGGGCAGTCTGATCCCGCTCGGGAGCACCAGGCTGGGACGGTGGAACAATCCCGGGCCGGGGGTGGGAGCAGAAAGCTCTGCGGTGGCAGCTGGAGCTCCAGGGATGTCCCAGCAGGGGAGGAGACACAGTGCAGCAGAAAACCTCAAAGCAGTGCCGAGAGAACGGCGGTGGCAGGACAGGGTCGGCCCAACAGGGCAGGAGAAGATGGACTCAGATGTTCTGGAGCTCAGGAGCCGATGATGGCAGCCTTTCTCAGCACCGGAGCCAACGAAAATCCTCCCGCAGCACCATCCAGACCTGCCCTCTCCGATGCCAGGAGCAAGAGAGCACAACTGCCCCCCACCCCGTCCTTTCCCTGCCTTGGTCAAGCACCCACAAGCACCCAGCAATTAGTTCCCTAGCAACCCATCGGGAAAAAAAATTCCACAAGTAAAAAGGAAACAAATCCAATCCCCAACACATGGGTATTAACATCTGGGGGAATTTCTCTTCACCTGGAGTGCTCCCGTCTTACACATATAGTGAATGGCCCTCAACCATGTGTCTGTAAATAGCTGCAGAATTTTAATTCTCTGGAAATCATGTTCACTAGAGCTTTTAGGTCCAGAGGCTCGTTTCAGTTCATCGCAGACACTGTCAGCAGTACTATGGATGATCCTGTGCAGGACTGAAAGCTGGAATCAATGATCCTTGTGGGACCCTTTCAACTCAGCGTGTTCTGTGGTACTGTTATGTTTCCTGCTGGTAAACATTTGCCCAGGAGTGATCAGGGTCTGTGTTTATAAAGCAGCCCGGCCCTGCCGGCCCTGTATGGGTTGGCATTGTGTTCCTTGCCCTTGGGGGATGGCAGGAGAAAGCATGCATGCTTCTCTCCTTTCCAAGTTTAGATGAGCAGGTAACAGCAAGGTAAGAAGAGAAATGTTGCCCTGAAGAGAGTTAGTGATTCCAAGCGCAACTTCAGGGAAGAAGCACCTGCAGCCTCTAATTCTCTTCATCTTTCCCAAGATTTGGTCCCAGGCTCTTTGATAAGGGAGGTGTGAGCACCCCACTTCCAGCTCAACTCCCTGCCCAATAGCAGCTCAGCTCTGCAGGTGGGCAAGCACTGCATCTGGCTGCCAGCAGCAGTTCTTGTCTATCTCATCCTTCTGTGTGCTTTAAACTCTGTTGCTAGAGCCTCCTTACATTCATAGCAAAGGCATGCTCTGCAGAGGTGCTTGGAGCCAGCTCTGCTTCAGGAGTCAAAAATGCAAGTAATTCAAAATGTTGAAAAATTCATCATGATTGTGCAAGGTCTGACTGTGGTAGGATGGGAGAAAAAGATAATGCTGATTTAGTTAAAATCTGTAGAGCAAAGTGAGCAGGACCACCTCGGGAGCTGGCACATCTGTGTGTCCACTGAATGTTGATATTAGATGTGATGAAATTTGGAGCTGAACCCACATGCACACACCCCTAAAGTTCAGATGGTCACTGGACCAAAGCAATTGTCGTTGTACCCTGGTAACTTTTTTCCCCATTAGGCTTTATTTTGATTTTTTGATTTTTTTTTAAATTTTATTTCATTTTTAATTTAAAACCTGAGAGATCATTTGGGAGATGTTTTTATGTGTAATGACTGGGGACAGAGTATTTTCAGGCCGTTCTTTTTGCAACTTTTTGTCTCACAAAGAGTGTGATGGCAGGATAGAAGTGACTACATTGTAGCATAATGTTTAGGGACAGCAGTTTTTCTTCTGTGCATAATCCAGAACAAAAAGTCTTTCTGGCTCTTTACTGACATGAATGAAGCTATTGGGTATTGATTTACTTTATGACAGCTGCAAAGCAGGCAGAACATAGATCCTGGAGGGAAGAACTTCAGACTCCTCAATAGCTTTACTCTGTAGCAGTGACCTTCATTTGCTGGGTTAATTTGCCAGACTTGTCCCTGCTCTGGATGCCTTGTTTTTACTTTTAAAAGTGGTTTAAATCCACATCTGGATTCCTCATAGCACCGGAAGATGTTGATGCATTTCTGGGAATACTTTTCTTATCACATTAAGATGTGTGAAATGTTTTCCGTGAGGAATTTAAATTACTGCTCCACGCACGGAGAACCAGCTGAGGTTTGTGCTACCTAAATAAAACCTAATCAGAGACTCAGAACCAGCTGTTCACAAGGGTGCAGACACAAGGGCTGTTTCTGGCTTGCTGTCCCTGCCCTGCAGCCTGTGACACATGAGCAATCCAGGTGTCCTGAGGTGCAGTGTCGTCCTTGGGTCACAGTGCACCGCCAGTCTGGGGTCTTGGTGACAGGCAGCCTCTTACTCAGCTGTGTGCAGTCTGAGGTGACACGTGTCTGTCACTGTTGGACACACAATAAAGAGCTGGACTCCAAGGTAGTAGAAAAATTCAGAAGGTTTTATTTACAATTCACCCAGTCTTTATAACATGCTGCACTAAGAAAGCATGTGATTGGTCTGCAAATGAACACCTCTCTCCATTGGTAAATAATAGAAACAACACCTGGGAGAGGGTTGCCATGAGAACTTAGAAATGTTATGGTTAGGAGAAATGTTATTTATATGAATTGTCCTTGAATGAGAATCCTTTCAAAAAAATCTTCTCATGAGCAGAAAATCAGCCACTGACAGGCGGAAAACCTTACAAACTCAAAAATATGAAACCCACACATGTCCAGCTATCCTGGATGTTTGTGGAACAGCAATAGAACAACTTTACAAAGCACTGTTTCCAACATATGATGGAAGTCCTTTCATTTCCCAGTGTGTGACATCAGCCAGGACTCCGTGCCTGCGCTGGTTATCAAGAGGCAGGAACATGGGTAAGAGCTGTGTGCATTTTCCCTGATTACATGGACTCTGTGCTCTTTCCTTATGGGAAATTAAAGGAAATACAGCAGCTGCTTTTGCAGTGGGTGATGGTGGTTTGTGGTAGGGTTGCTGGCTGGGAGAGGGTGAAGCCAGCTGTCCCCTGGCTCAGAGCCCCAGCAGGACACTGCCACACTGTCCTTTGGGAGCAGGTATTGAGCCACAGGGGAAAGTGTGTGTGTGTCAGTGGTTTTGTACAACACCTACCCTCTCTGTAGCAAGTGTGAGGCAAGATCTCCTTGATTGTGTGAAGTGTTTCTCTGTGAGGCAGCTGTTGTGTCCTGTGTCGCAGAGGGCTGTTCCAGGGCTCATGCATGTGCTACTTTCTCTCTGAAATATTCTGCTTAAACAGCTGGGAGCACAACTAGATGCTGGGGAGGTGACTTGGGAGTTTTCCTTCTGTTGTGGGTTCTGTGGCAGAACTACTAAAGTGGTTTTGCTGCTGACCTGGTGATTTCTAGGGACAAAAGTGATTGCTCTAACTGGGTGACCTGACTATTGCATAAAACTGGTTCCATAATCTCATTTATCTCTAATTTCACCTCAAACATCTGTTAAATAGTCTATTATGGCGCATCAAGAAAGAGATTAGAGGGCAAAGGGCTTTTTAGCATTTGTCAGATCCTGGAAAAAGGAAGTGTTTAAGTTGCCTTGAGTTATTTTCAAAAAATATTGCTCCTCATGGAAAGTATCAGGGTCAAACCTGTGAGCAGCTAAACACAGACTGTGCTGAAGTTTGCTCTGCTGTGTCCCTTTTGTGAAGGCAAGTGTTGTCCTCTGGCATGAAGTGAGCCCCCTCCTCTGGAGCCTCTGGAGAGGGCTTCCATGGCAGCAGGGCACAGCCCAGAGGTTAGGACTGGTCAGAGCCTCCTTCAGCATTCTGATGACGGCATCATGTGCTTTGTGTTTCAGGCGAACTACTGAAAACTGAGCAGTCCGTGGGCCATCAGGAGCTGTGTGTTAACTTTATGCCTGAGTTTTAAAACTTACTTTCCCCATCTTATATTAACAGTCATTGTTGAAGTTTTCAGCTCAGTGGCTGTGGTGCAGTTCTGTGACTTTATAAATACATGCAAGTTTATCACAGCAGAGCAGTTTTGTGACCTATTTTTAGGTGCCTGGATTAGCTGGAATAGATTTTTATTTTGTTGATGTCTGCTTTTACCGAGCCTTTAAATATCTTGCAGAACAGCAGTTTGCAAGCTTGTTAATACCAACACTCTCCTGAGAGAAATGCAGGCACCTATGAGTCAGAAGATAACGGTGCCAGCCAGGTTAGGTGGTGACATAGGGAGAGATGTGAAGGTGGAGCCTGTGTCTGAGTAAAGAAGCATTTACCTCTGCACACCTTGGTAGTTGCCTGCCTCTCTTCTCCAGTAGAGGATACCCAGAAAGGAAGGGAAGGGATATTTCCCACCCTTTGGGAAGAGCATCCACCACCCTCCCACATCTCTGCAGGGTTTCTGAAGGGTAATGCACCCCCCAAAACCTGGTTATGGACTAGACAACCCAGTGGGGTGACCTGAAGGCTGAGAAAATCTGTGAAGCTGACTTGGTGTCAGAGCTGTGCTCTGTGTCAGGACGATGCTGGGGTGTGATGTTGCTCTGGTAATTCATACAATACTCCAGATGCCTGCTGAGGGCTGCTGTGTAGTGGCAAGGCTGCTGTAAGCCAGCTGTTCATGGCTATGAACAAGTGTCAAACCATTTGTCTTGCTTTTGCACAAAGGTTGTTATCAGCTGGAACGTTCAGTCCTCCTCTTTAGCCTGCTATCTGCACAGAGCTGCTGTTGCCAGCTCTAGTGACTGGACTGGGTGAGGAATGGTTTTTCTGACCCTTTATTGATGGAGTTGAGGCTGCTGACCCCCACAATGCCTGGATTCAGAGTGTTTCCACTTCTGTTGATCATGCTGGTTAAACTTTCATTATATGAGTGTTTCCAGCCCAACAGTAGGAAGGTATTTTTTGACCCTGGGAGCTTAAGCTGGGGGCATGGGCTCCAGAGAGGCCCTTGATGTGTCCAGCTGCTGTGGCTGGTGTGCAAATGGGACCAGACTCTGTTCCACATGTTTGCTACAACAGATGTGTGAGCACGGCATTGACATGCCCTCCCTGGCATGAGGAGATATGGGGGGGGCTGGCTGTGGCATGGCTGGGAATGCCATGAGCCACAGAGGAAGGCAGAATGGGCCGAATCCTTCTGCTCCAGGGGTTCCCTGGGAAGGGGCTGCATGGCTGTTTCCCACTCCTTACCCACAGGGAGGATTGACATGGGCAAGATGGGTGCTGGAGTGGTGGCAACCAGACTGTAGCTGTCTCACACAGCTGGGGCCACTCCTCTGTCACACTGTCTCATTTCTTTAGGTGGTGAAGATCAGGGAAGGAAGGGCATCACCTGAGGCACTGCACAGCCTCTGAGCAGCTCTGCTTCCCACATGGAGACCCTGTGCCTGGTGAGAGCCTTGTGCCTGGCTCCAAAACAGAGTGCATTGCTCAGGTGTCAGCTGAGGTGTTTGCAAGAGTCACCAAAAAAAAGTCCCCTTGCAACCCTGCGGGATGGATGAGAGCAACCTTCATTCACAGCCTTGCCTGCCCCACCTCAGCTTTGCACAGACCTTTGTCTTTGCTGCATGTGCCTGATGCACTGAGGCACAGAAGCCCAGTGTGCCAGCTTCTGGGAATATCCATGCCAAAGAGTTTGTCCATGGAGAAAAATTGAGCCTTGTTTCTTATTCTTTTTTTTCCCTAGAATATTTGTGTCTCTTCAGCTAATGGGATGACCCACTTCAAGTATGTTGTTGTCAGCTAAATAACTTGGTATTTCTATTGGTAAATTATTTTAAAAAAATTTAGCCAGGCTTGGATTTTCATATATTGCAATTAAGACTAAATGAATAGACATTGTAAGAGCCTGAATGTTGATGAACACCATTTATAGGAGTCCATTATAGATAAATAATGTGAAACTGGGCTATGGTGTCCAGTTCTGCGGCCCTGCAACATAAGAAAGATCTGTATGTGCTGGAGCAAGTCCAGAGGAGGGTCATGAAGATCATGAAGATGCTCAGAGGGCTGGAGCACTGAGAGAGGCTGAGAGAGTTGGGACTGCTGGAGAAGCAGAGGCTCCTGTGAAACCTTAGAGCAGCATTCCAGTACCTAAAGGGAGCTACAAGAGAGCTGGAGAGGGACTTTTGACAAGGCTATGTACAGATAGGACAATGGGGAATGACTTTAAACTGAAATAGGGTAGGCTTACATTAGATAATAGGAAGAAATTCTTTACTGTGGGGGATAGTGAAGCACTGAACAGGTTGCCCAGAGAGGTTGTGGATGCCCCCATTCCTGGAAGAGGCTGGTTTTTAGCAAGCTGGTCTAGTGAAAGGTATCCCTGACCATGAGAGGGGCTTGGGTCTAGATGATCTTTAAGGTCACTGCCAAAGTGGGCTGTAATTTCTGAAGTTTTTGCTACGTATGCTGTGGTCCTTGTTACTAAGGCAACACCTTTGATGAGGAGACTGTTGCTTCCCGAGCCCCACCTTTGCTTGTGCTGGCACTTCACAGGCAGTGTCTGGTTCCGCAGCATCAGCTCCTGACACAGCTGCTCCCAGGGCTCACTTCACCCAAAAGTGCCTTGTCACACACAGGAGTGAAGAACTCTGCTTGCTGCAGGGGCCTTTGCATGTCTCTTCTGCTTTATGGTCCAGTGAACCCCATCCTCCCCCAAAAAGGGAGCATCAGACAAATAGATTGTGTGCTGCCTCTTGCAGTTTCACTGCTATGCAAAACGTGACGGCCCAGTAGGGAAATATCAGTCTAAAATAAAGCAGAGTCAAATGGTAGGCAGGTGAATCTGCAGGACAGGAGGTCTGATGTGGTGAAACACCTGGCTGGGACTGGGGGCTGCCAGCAAGTGTCTGCATTGATCTGTCACCTTTGGGCCACCTCTGAGGCCCTGTACTACTCCACAAGGCTTATTAATTAAAGGTGGTTAAATATGATGTCTCTTTTAGTAGGGACTCCAACCTGATGGCTAAGAAGAGGTGCATCATTCACACTGCTACCATTTCATCCTGAATTGTCCCCCTTTGATCTAAGCTCCTGGGGTTTCCTTGGCCCTCATCTCACTGGATTAAATATTCAACTCCTTTTCTCCTTCTAAATACTTTGGTTTTTATATTAGAGATTTGTGTGCTTATATATTTAAGTAAGAATTCTGCCACTTAAAAGAAGTTTTGAATACCAGGTAGCTTAGGATTAGGGTTGAGTGAGTTGAAGAGCCCACAGCTCCAGGAGCATTGGGGCTGGAAAAGGCATGTCAAGTTGATCCCAGCAGGACCTCAGTTTGCTGCTCCTGCATCTCTCTAATCTGGAGCACCCATGGGGATGGGGACCTCAGCCCCAGTGACAAGATGCCCTGAGGGTTAGGTTTATGCCTCAGGGATCTACAGAGCCTACATCTCCAGGGACACTGACACTCAAAAAGGCATTACAAGGGCATCAGGCAGGGTGCCACCATTTCCAGCTCCACACATCTGTGCCTCCTATGGCAATGAGGACCTCTGGCCCGGTGTCAAGCTGCCATTAGGGTTAGGCTTAAGGTTAGGATTGAGAAAGTCAAAGAGCCTACAGCTCCAGGAGCACTGGGGCTGGAAAACTCATGGCAAGGTGATCACAGTAGTACCTCAAAATTGCTGCTCATATGTCTTTCTAACCTGGACCACCTGATTTATTCTGAGGATTTCACACAGGATTCTTGCCCCTGCCAATCAGGTTTGGCAGGAGCACCCACTCACGAGAGGCAATTTGGTCACAGGGTTGTCAGAAGAGAATCTCTAAAAACTAATGGATGGTTTCCCCTGGACAAGTTAGAAGAGGTGGTATTACGGTGGCTGGGCAAATTGTCTGAGAAACCAAGGGCAGAGAAGTGTAATATGAGCCTCAGCACAGCCCCTTCAATCGACACAGGTGAGGAAGAAAGTGTACAAACAAAACAGGGAAACTGAAAGCTCCACTCCCTTTAGGTGTGTAGCAGAGCAGCAGCTTGGTTTATGTTGGACAGCTCACTGATAATGGAAACAGAGACATTGATTGATGGCAGCTCCTGGACCCTAAACCAAATTACTGACATTTTTAGTGGACACTGGGGCTCAGATATCAGCCCTGACTAGACAAGATGCCACCACCCGAGGAGCTGTCCCATCCAAACAGACTTTGCCTGTAGTGAATGTGTTAGGGGTGTCACAACCAGTAACTACCACTGCAGTTAGTCTTACATTACTGGGAGAAGAAGCTGCCATAACTATTACCATGGCAACAGGGGGACATCCCTTTAAGTTCACTGGGACTGGATGTTTTGAAAGGGAGAGCTTGGCATGACATTCTGTGGTGCCAGTGGTCCTTTGGAACCACCAGTCACCGAGTTAGACTGTTGCAGATGGCCCCAGCTCTTCCCCCTTCAAAACTAAGAAATGTCAAACCCCATCCACTGCCCTTGGGGGTCTGGGAGGGAATTGCCCCAGTCCTAGAAGACTTGAAAAAATGGGACACTGTTATCCCCACTTGCTCAGCTTCCAGTTCCCCAATATGGTCAGTGTGAAAAGCAAATGGTGAGTGGGGATTATCTGTAGACTACTGCTGCCTCAGTGCTGACACAAACCCCTCAACAGCAGCCATACCAAACATCACTGGGCTCACAGCCACCACCCAGGAACACAGGGCACACAGGGTCATGACCACCACTGATATTAAAGACATGTTTTGTTTGCTGCCATTGCAGCAAGTGGGTCACATCAGTTTGCCTTTATGTTTGGGACAACCATAGATCTTTAGAGGGCTTCCTCAGGGGTACAAGCATTCACCTACCTTAGCTCACCATGTGCTGGCAAAAGAATTGGAAAAGATAGCAGTGGAAGAGGGAGTGAAAGTTTACCAGTATGTTGATGATATACTCACAGGAGGTAATCATAAGGAGGAGATTTGGACTACCCACAATAACATCACTACTCACCTCGAAGGTTTAGGGTTCAGCTGCTCACTTGTGAATCATCTCTAGAGTTAATACTGAGATTCTAAAAACTTTGCACAGATAATTGTGTCCATTTGACATCTGTATTGTTTGTAGAATTTCTTATCAGGGGTCTCATCTGAGAAATCTGACTTACTTGAATTTTTGTGTATGCAAGTTCTGATATTGCAACTTCTCTGATTGGATAACTTACAGAAGTAAAATTATTCTGCTGATGTCAATGTTTGAGTTTAAATATTTTCTGTATGAAGTGTGTGGTATTCCCTCAAATAGTGATGTGTCTGTGATTGACTCTTCTGGCAACCCTGTTTGCTACAGGACTTGTAAAGTGAGCGTAAAAGGGGAAGAAAGGTGGGCTAGACATATCTGAGATGGTTTATTTCATGCATCAGTAGGAGTGATTTCATATATTAGCCTAGCCTAAATTCACTACAGTTTATTTAAATACAGTGGTATGCAAAGTAATTATGCATATTTTAGTGAGAAGCTCTATCACAAAGATGGTTTTGAAATGGTGGAGAGAAATTAGAAAACTTCTTTTTGGGGGAAATGAATTATAAATGACTGTAAGGGGGATGGAGTCTCATCATGCAGTCTCTTTCTGTCAGATCAGTGTCCTAGTCAGTCTATAGTTCTGGGGAACACCAAATTATAAATTGACATGAAACAGGTCTGAAAAATGCATCTTCTCACAGATGTTATAAATTGTGACAATAGGCTTGTGTCTGCTAGTGCCAGAGGTGATGTTTTTGGCTGCACATTTCACAACTTCTGTCTGTGGTGGAAAAATGGTAAAGTTCCCTTATTTTTGTAATCACCATTTCACATTTTTCTGACAGGGTGCTGGAGTCAACCTAGGGCAGCTGTCTGTACAACTTCATCTGGAAAATATATTGCACATCCACAACCTCTTCCATCCTCATGCTGGTATTTTTAATGCACAGCTAAAGA
>VZUA01056570.1:51806-77658 GCA_013401035.1 Horornis vulcanius
CAGCTGAAGATCAGGTATTCACAAATGAGTTCCCAGCAGAGGCCAGGACCTGGAAAAAATCTGTGCCAGCTCCTGTGGTGTCAACAGTCACTGAGAGGACACTCCCTGGCTGCTCATACTAAACATAGATGGTATCTGTAATGGAAGAGCCAGAAATGTGACAACTTTTCACCAGAGCTGTGTGACTATGGGCAGTGCAGCCGACAGGGAATAAGTCATCCTCTACTGGGGAGCTGTGAGGTCTGGGTTGGGGGACCATGCCCACACCATATGCTTTTTTCCTTGTATCCTGAATTCTTTCCACTTGGAGTCCTGAGTCACCTTCTCTAGGCTGGGCTCCTGCAGTCCTGTGCCATCCATCCCAGGCTGGGCCAGGGTTCAGCAGGGGCTCTCCAAAGTCACGGTTGTCTTTGAGGGAAGTTCAGTGACTTTGTTGACAACTCAATTGGCTTTATTCACTACCAGAGCCTTAAATCCCTTTCAGGAGTCTCTGTCTTGGCACTCTTATTTGATGGGAGGGAGGTGATGCAAACGTTGTGTCTGGGAAGTGTTTGAGGTCAGGTGTGTAAAGGCATATCTGATTTCTAACTGCCGACAGTGCCAGGGCTTCTCTCTAAACATCTGACAACAAAATGCTTCTATCACCTGTATAATACTGGGGCTTCTCACAAACACACTTTCAGGTTGTGGAGAAGTTCATGTCCTGTGCTATCAGGGGTTCACTTTTTTTCAGTACCATACACCTTCCTTTACTTGCCACTAAATTCTTCCCAAGAACTCCTAAGTCTCTGAGACTCGTATGTAACCACATGCTATTTGTTTATTTTGTTGTTTTGGTTTTTTTAAAGAATAGAACATACTTTTAAATCAATAAATGTCTACTACAATACAAAAAAATCTCCAGAGCAGTTCCTGGAATACAAGGAAATTAAATATGCTTCTTGTAAATAGCTCCTTCTCTTATAGGTCCAAATTATAAATAAATAAATAAGAAAAGCATAAATACACGTCAAGATACAGCAATTATTAAGAAGAAATATTAATCATCTCCGCCTCCATCCTCATCCTGCTCAAAGCTATTGATTAACAAATTAAATACTACTACTACAATGCAAGTTCCTCAACAAGCAAAACTCTTGCTGCCCTTGAGTGTGTTTGGGTGCTTTATGGGCCACGTTAACTACAAGGGCAGGTACCACAAATGTTCAGTCTCTTAATTACACCTAATGCAGTAAATGGCCTTTTTCCCAGTGTCTGTCCATCATCCTTATTTTTCCTTTGTTTAGGAAATGAGACCAAAAAAGGGAAGCAGTGACTGGTCTTCTCCCTGCTCTTTGAATGTACACACTGCTATGCAAGGGAGCAGTCCCACTGGATTTACTAGGTTTACCTGTATGTGAAAAAAATACATATATGGGTTTCTGGCAGGAGTTCTATGGACTGAGGAGGGGGCTGAAGTGAGGTTAGTGATATTTGTAGAAAGTGTTTCAGGAAACTCTTGACCATGGCTCCAACTTGGTTCAGTCATAGAGGACCTGATGTTGGCAGGGTCGGGGTACTCCGACTGTTGCACAGGACCAGTGTGCCAGGCTCTAATTTAAAGGTGGGGTGGACCCCTGTGAGAAACCTCCCACAGGGAACTGTTCAGGTGTGCAGCCTTCAGTGGGTGTCAGCAGTGCTCTCTCATGCCAGGGCAGAGAACACATGGTCAATACGGGTCACCAGTGCCAGCACCTGGCTCACAAGGAACTGTGTTCTCCTTCTTTCCCAGCAGCAAGAATTAAGAGCTGGAGAGGAGATCATCCCAGTCTTGGGCTGCTGGGCCAGAGGAGGACTTTTATCTTTGGTAATGAGGAGGGAGAGTCTGTGTGGTTTTGAGCTGCAAGGTTTTCCTCTGGCCAGTTGAGCACCTCTGAAGGAGGAGCTTGTGACTGAAGCAGTGATGGGCAGCTGAGCAGGAGGACTTACAGAGGTATTTCATGAAGGTGTAGTGCCTCTCCTTGGCAGACTCTGGACTGACTTGGCTCTGGCAGCATTAAAATCCATAGTACATTTTTAAGTAAGAACTTCCAATCCCAGCCTACTACCATTTCCACCATGTCCAGCCCTAAATAGGTTTTCCCTGTTGCCCTCCTTGCAGCCATCAGGACCATATGCTCTGTAAAGTTACTGGCCTGCTCCATTTGTTTTCCCATCCCATGAACTTTGGCTGCTCAGGCTGTCAAGCTGCAAACCTCTCCTGTGTGCTGCTCAACCCAAAGCCAGCAGTCCTGGCTGTCCTTCCCTCCCATCCAGGTGGTCCTTTGGTACTCCTGATCTGGTGATCCCTGACCAGGGCCAGCTGCCCCTCACTACCATGGCATTGTCTGTGATGGCATCTCAGTGCATTTCACTGCGCTGGCTGCAGGAAAGCAAGTTTCAGATGGGAGCTCCTTCCCTCTGCTGCTGTCACAGAGTCAGACCTTTATTTTTAATTTACGCTTTGGTGCACTGGCAGTTAGATTGGAGGTCATCATTACTATAAACAACAGGAGATACGCCTCCTCCAACTTTAAATATAAATTTCTGTATTTAGGGAAACCAGTGGTTTTTATAGTAACTAGGAGAGCACTCACAGGAGGCAAGTACTGCTCATGACTGATACAATATTGTCCATAACAGTGGTGGAAAGTGTTTCTGTAAAACTGTTTTGTTCTTTTTTGAGAGAAAAACTGAAGAGGACCTGACCTGACCAATTTCTAAATTGAAAAATTAAAAAGAAGAGAGAAAAAAAATTAAAGCAAATTCCATTAAATCAATCTATTCATAAGCACAGGTCTCTTATATGCAAATATCTTCTACTTAGTCACCTAGCTGCACCATTTACATACTTTCCTTCCTCCTAGTAAGTGCCTTTTGTGCACTTAATGTAATATCCTTTACTACACAGCTAGAGGGTAAATTGCTGACTACCTTTTCACTCATAAGCAGGTTCTATGGCAGAAAGTGTCCCTTGAGGTTATCCTGTTGCTCATAGTTTGATCTGGCAGGACACCTTAAAAGACAAATCACTTGTCACATAGCAAAGTTTGGTATGAATGTTTGCAAACTTGCTCAGTTCTTGCCCATTGCTTTAGAATTTTTGCATCTTTTACTCCTGCCTTGAAATATCAAAACTGAAGGAAAAGAGATGTTTAGCATGTGTCATTCAGCCAAGCATATCGCAAGATGGGGTTTTTATCTCATGATATGAGAGGGGAAAGACGACAAGCAGTTCTGCACAACAAGTAGATCCCTGGGATTTAATGGCACTCTGTAATCAATCTGTTGCCTTGCAGGAATACTCAAACCTCTTCGTAGGCTTCTCTTGTTGCAAGTCCGAGCTCATTCAGACAGGACATAGAAAATGGTGAATGAGTCAGCAGCAGTCTCAGCATCGAGTCAAGATGTAAATCTAGTGGGATGGTTGGGGTTTTAGTGTAATGCAACAAGGAAAGGCCATTGAGTTGCATCACATTCACCATTTTTACCTTTGTTAGCCTTTCTCCCACTGTTCTGAGGCAATGGCATCAAGTAATAAAAAAGGATATAATTTTCCTGGATGAGCCGTGCTGTGTCTGTTCCCTCATTGATCCTAAAGCACCTTGTCCTGCTAAAAGACCTTCTGCCTTTCCAAGGGATGCTGGGCCTTATCAGTCCGCCTCAAAGGCACTGTTTGTTGCCCCCAGGTACTCTGACTTCTTCTTGTGCTTCATCCACATCTTCCTCAGGAGGCTGGGTGTCCCACACAGGTTGCCTCCTGTCAGTGGTAGGGAAGCTTCTGCTCCTGGTGGCAGGGCCAGGTCATACTCTGTTGTCTTCCTCCAGCGCTGCCTGTGGCTAACAAATAAAACACAAGGTGTGTACAGAGGGCTTCTCCCTGGCCCTTCTTCCCTGCTGAGGGCAACCAGCCTCTCAGAACCAAGAGCTGCTTGGCTGAAAGGTGTGCCCATGCCTGGCCTGGCCCCGGGATTGGCAAGTCTGGAATGAGCAGGGCTCTGTGGGTCAGGGGGCTGGGATGCTGCAGCCACCACCTCTCAGCTTGGTGCCCTTGTTCCCTCACTACTGAAGGGGACACTTGCACAAGGGGGTGGGCTGCTAGTGGGACCACTCTACCTGCATCCTCTCTAGCAATTGCCACCCAACAAGGAGCTGGGGGATTGCCCAAGGAGAGAGCTGGGTCCTTCCAGCAAAGCCCCAGGGACCATGCGGCAGTGATGAGCTCCACTGGCTGAGGGGAACTCACATCTCTGTGTATGGAGTGCAAGGACACTGTGACAAAGAGCTAGTGACCATCCCTCAGGTGACAATGGTGGCATCTCAAATCCCACCCAGATCCATGTCTGGGTGAACTGCCTGGTGATGAGTACCCTTGTACTATTGTCAAGCTGTTCCTTAATTAGACTTTAAGACATTTTTTCTTTCAATTAATTACATTTTCTAATTACATTTTAGGGCAAATATTACAGACTTCTTAGGGGGAAAATACTTTCATTTTGAATTAGATGATTTTTTTTCTAATGATAAAGTAGAGCTGTAATGGGTGCTGAGATAGCTGTATAAATGGCCATGGCTGACAATAAATTCATCATAACCCTTTACCAGTCTCCCCCTGCCTGTGGAGAACAGGAGGCATGGCTGGAGGGTGGGAAGGGACTTACTCTTCTGTAGAAGTGCGGTTGCGTGTGGGCGAGCCCGTGACAGCCACAGCTTTCACTGTGATATGGGCAACTGGAGATGGAGGGATCTGTGGGAGGATAAAGCACATCATTAGGAAATGCCACTGATGGCTGGGGACACTGGTTCATCTGAGGAAAGAGGCTGTTTTAAGAAAACCAATAAATGCTGTAAATCTCTTAACAAGAGAAAGCAGGTTAAGGATTTGACTGCTCAACTCTCACCCACACAATTACCAGTTGCTCACGTGAATATTCTCACTGAGCTCTGCATGAGCAAGAGTTACACCCCCCCATCAGAGAAGGCACACTTGCACAACTTTTTATTCCTAGTTTTTGCATTTAGCTTCCTGAGGCAGTGAGGTTTTGTGCAGAGTGAGCAGCCTGCCTCTTGCAGCTCCCCGCCTGCAGAGCTGCCTGGGAGGGAGATGTCTCAGCCATCACAGTTCCTTGAGCATTCAGAGATGTTTCCCTGCTTTGTTGTGTGCTGCTCTGTGGTGTGGTGGCACTCTGGTTATGCTCCAGTTCTGCCATGGACCTACGAAAGCCTAATCATCCACTTCCTCCTTGTCTTATTTGATCATAAATTGCCTTAGGTTTTCCCACACAAACAGGTCTCTGAGAATAGCATATCCTCCAAGACAGTTAAGTTAAAGTGTGAGTTGCCCAGAAATAGAAAGAAAAAAAAAAAAAAAAAAAAAAGTTAAAAATTGTGAGGTGGTCTCATTATTTCAAGCAATAAGCACACATTGATTTTACTGCCAATCCCCCAAAAAATGTTCATATCATTGTCACTACCATAACAGGTCTTAAGATTTCTAGGGCTATTTCTCCTAGGATTAATCTGAGACTGGGTACATTTAGGTGTGTTTTTCAAGTATCCTAAGACTTAGAGATGTTTGAAATCACTTTTGCAAGCATCCTTTGAAAATTAACTATGTTAATTATTGGTATATTCAATTAGATTCATTACACTGAATAACACTGGTTTTAACTATCCTTAAGTATTGTATTGTCATTTTTCTTAAGTGTAGCCCAGCTATCAGCTAGCAAACATGCTTCAGCCATCCAAAAGAGCCTCTGAAACCACAGAGTTTTGGCAGCATGGTCTGGTGTTGGCCAGACACTATTCAAAATAATTTTCTTGTCTTTAAAAAAGTTAGTTTTTATTAAATATAGGGACTTTGAAAATTAGGGGGGCATTCTAAGACAAAGAAGGGAGGGAGAACATTTTAGTAAAGGTGAGTAATTCTTAAGAAAAATATTTTTTCTGTCTATTAGAGAATGCATTTTGGGAGTTTGTATGATGATTTTCCCATCAACTCTTTATTGATGTTTCTGACTTCGGAGATTATTGTGCCAGGTTGGCATCCTGGAGAAAACAAACTATTTGATGCTTGTTCCACTTAAGAAATTATTTTTTTCCCAATTTGTGAAATTCCCTGAGAGACAAGAGGCTAATTTCTCCCAGCTCTTGCAGGTGACTGAGCATCCAGAACAGGAGCCTGACTGTTTTGTCCCATCACTCTTCCTGGTTCCTGAGGGGAAGTTCTGTGTCCTATGCCAGTCTCTGTTCCCACCTAAGGGATCCTCTGGCATAAATTATGTTCAAGCTTTAAAAAAAGCTGAGAAATCTGCAGGTGCTGCAACAGACTGACATGCTGTTACTGTGGGATGTGCTGATGGGTACAAGGTTTTAAGATGCATTGGTAGTTGGTCCTGCTCTGTTTGCTTACCAAAGATTTTCTATCCAACAGGTGATTACAGGACTTGGATGACTCTTGTTCAGTAATTCCCGCTGCAAAGCATAAGAAACATGATATTAGGTGCAATTATCCCATTGGCACAGCTTGTATGAAAATCCTCCTTCCATGCAATAAAACCCAGATATGGACAGAACCCAGATACAAGTTATAGTCCCACCAGATTTGATTATAGCCAAAGGACCAGAGTGATCATCTGTTGTAATGTCAAAATAAGTGATTGTGGAACAGCCCAAGTCATTCTGGGAAGCCTCTCAGCTTGCTCCTGGACTTTTCCAATGAGATGACGAGCTGCCCTTAGCAGACCAAGGTGAGCAGGAGCCCTTTCCCCCTCTGTAAACACTTCTGTGATCTCTAAAGACAAAGAGCTCCAATGCTGCTCTTCAGCCCTCACTGCAGGTTTGTCCTGCCTAGGAGATCATTCTCTCCTTTCTCTATCGCTCTGGAGAGTTATTTTAAACTAGGCAGAGATGTGTGCTCTGTCTACTCCATCACAGGGAGGGATTTCCTGTGGATGAGTGACATCTCTCTCTCTGCTGTCCTCAACTCTGGAGTCTATCCTTCAGTTTCAAGTAATTGCTCATCCAATAACTTATCCATGGATAAATGCTCACTGACATTCCTGCTCACTGTGCCAAGGGAATAAATGAGTGAGGGATGTCAGATTTTTTCATGAGGCCAAATCCTCCTATTTGGCTGTGGGAATGCAGACCTCCCTACTGCTGTGACCAGTGGAGTATAAATAATGACAGCAAATATGGAAATAGCCAGGGCTCTGCTGATAGTGCTGTCTCCAGCACGACAGCAATCAGATCTGTCTCCTCCTTCTGGGGGTAATATTTGACTATGTTAAATATCCTAACCAGCTTCCTGCTCCACCCCTCTCCAGTAATTCCATTAGGTACCTTACTGTATCCCTCACGTCAAAGTTAATGCAATTATCTCCTCTCATCTTGCATATTAGGTACTAACAGTATTCAGCAAGTGGATCATCAATGCTCCAGCTAATGCCCATCTTTTTTCTTTTTATTTGGTTTTGTTTTCTCTTACTTTGTCTGATTCTTCCCTTCAGCCTGCCCCTCTTATTAGATACAGAAAATGTTCTTGCAAACTTTTGGCAAAATATCTAAGCAAAAGAAAGTTCTCATGGCTTCAGGTTCGTCGTTGCTCCTCTCGGGGCAGGGATGGCTGGACACAGTGTGAATTCCACATCCAGAAGTGCCTTCTCACATGCCTGAATGGACTGCCCTTCTGCTTTGCTATTTGTGCAGGATTTCTGATGGTAGCAACAAACACGCTAATGGCCTCATCTGTATTCTTTTGTTTGTTTGTTCTAATTCAACAGTAATTTCCAGGTTCTGCCTACTCATTTCCCTTTCTCCCCCTAGGAGACCTGTTTTCCCCTTTTCTGATGTTCTTTTTAGATTCCTACAGCTTTCCTCTTGTTTGCACCTATCTGTTATCCTTTACCTCTCATCTCCCCTAGCAGCAGAGACCAGCAGTCCCTCCTTTCTGCCTCTCTGGCTCTCTGCCATCCTTTACCCTGTAGCCAGTCCCAGCCACTCCTCCTCCTGTCCCTTCTCCAGTTCTTTTTTCAGCCACATCTTGGTTCTGGTCCTGACATCTTTTTGAGATCTTTTCCTGTGGTCCCAGGCTCAGTTTCTTCCTCTCCAGTTTCCCAGGCCCCACTCTTGTCTGGTTTGTGTTCTTAATAAGATGGCTTGCGTGCAGTGTGGTTGCAGACCAGTGATGTGAGGAACATGCACCTTCATGGACCTGCTCTAGAGATTTTGCACCTCTTGACATCCAAATGTCCAATTTCTCTTGGAAAAACATGCCATGTGGGTTTTTTTTAAAGGTATATGACTTGATTGCACCTGGGTGATTTTTCAGAGGAGAGCAAAAGATGTGTTTTTGATTAAAAGGCCATCCGATGTGAAACTGCACAGCCCTGCTCCAGCTTCAGTCTTCCAAACACAACACACCAGTGTTGGAGGAGCTGAATAGCCACTCTGTTTATGTTTACCCATCTCCTTGGTTTCGTATTGGCAAGCTCTCTTTTTCCTTCACGGTTCCTCACAAATATGCTGAACAGGCTTTGGTTGCCAAAAAATCAGGTCTGTGGCTGACATCCAGAATCTGAAAATTCATCCCGAATGATTATATTCTGGCTAATTCTAAGCAACTGAACAGGGATCTTATATAATAAGATGACTCAGGCAAACTCAGTAATTTACTGTTTATCATCTCTAAAATACTGTCAGGGAGTGTTTATGACTCTGAATAAATTGAGCAATGCCACGGTCATTATCTCATTAATTCCACTGGATATTTTAAGCACGGAATTATCTTCCAGGTACATAATAAAGCTCCTGCTTCGCTGCAAAGCCTGGCAGACTGCAATATCGAAAAACCTTCTACAGCCAGGGAGGAATCCAGGGCTGTATTTGCTGACTTACCGTGCTGGGCAGCGCCCTTGGTGGGGCAGGCTCCCTGCAGGCAGCCCTGGCCCCGCGCCTCCTGCTCGCCCCTCGCCTCGTACAGCACATGCAGGAGCTCGCCCTGGTGCGGCCGGCGGTCCGACACGGCCACCACCTACAGGGGAGAGCAAAGCACCCCGTCACAGCCGGCCCCGGGCATTAGGGGGTCTCTCCAGGTCATGGGGGAGCTGAGAGCCTGCTCGTCCTTCCCACTGCTTTGCTGTAGTCCAAAGGGGATTTAGTCAGGTGGGCACCGTGGGATTGGTGGGATTTTGTTTGGCTCCAGCTTCTGTGCTGTGTATAGGAGTATGGGAAAATCCTGCTGGGTCTTTCTGGGACCCAGCTGCTTAGTCGCACCCTTCCCTGTTCTCCTTAGGAGACTGAAATGTGCTCCTTTCCAAACTCTACTGAATGGGATATGCCTCTGAGACAGCTCAGATTTATTTTCTTATTGCATCACATCTTGGGCAATCATCAAACTTATGCAGTGTGAATTACAAATGCTGTTTCCTTAGGGTCTCTCCTGTCTTTTGAACTTACTTATGTATTGTACCTGATAAATGACTACGGAGAATACGAGGCAGAGAGGAATTGTTCACCTAGAGATTAATTTTCACAAACATTAGCTCACACAGACAAAACTCACTGGAACTTTGGACATCAGCCCTCCCTGATATCTCCAACAGCCCTTGAAAACAAACATGAACAAAATCAAGTTCTTTTCTAATCAATTACGACTAAGCCATGGCACTCACTGTACTGCCACAGGCAACTGGGGAGGCCAGAGCTAATGTGAGTTTGAAAAAACAGGGATACACCTCAAAGAAGTGGATTCATCAGGACTGTTATCCAGGATGGTCTGGAAAGAGTTTTCTCAATAAGATCAAAGTTCCGGCAGCAGGGACAGAGTGTTTCATATTTTGTTGGGTATTTTTATTCTTCCCTAAAGACTTGCTGCTGTCACACA
The DNA here is from genome assembly GCA_013401035.1 of Horornis vulcanius. NCBI lineage: Eukaryota > Metazoa > Chordata > Aves > Passeriformes > Scotocercidae > Horornis > Horornis vulcanius. Next base: position 61,711 of record VZUA01056570.1, read on the forward strand.
GACAACCACTTAAACAGGGTGAAGAGCCAAACCAGCAAGGAAACAAGACATGTGGCAACTATTCAGACTATTTCCTATTGGATTTACTTATGTTGGAAGATCATGAGAAAAGCAGTTAGTTGCAGCTAACTGATGACTGGTAGTTGCTGTCTACATGTCTAAGATATTAATATAGTTATTTTGTCTCAAGACTGAGACCAACACTGGCCAGCCCACTATTGGCATAGAAAAAGCCTAAATTCCTTCTATTGCTCAGCCTTTTAATACACACTCAAGATAAAAACAAGACCCTATTTAAGCATGTCCCCTCATACCAAATTGTCCATTTCCTCTAATTAAGTTTTAATTCAGTTTGCCATTAATCTGCAATAATCTGTGTGTATGATTTTTTGCACTGACATAAGAACACATGCACAACCCATGTTTTTTCCAAAACAAGAAAGAAGAAAAATTCCAACCTAACCACTTTTAATTCTTTTGTCTCCATGGACTCTCAGGAGTCTGGACAAGGCTACATTACCTAAATATTACTGACTAGTAGGATGAAGAGCAGAAACTGCCCAACAACAGGCAAAAAATAAAAAAAACCAACAAACTTCTGGAAAAGGCAGGTAAGGCAACCAAAGCCTAATCCAAGGCTGTATAGGGGTTTTCCCCTATTTCTGCAGATTTTGACATACAGTCCAACACACTCCATATGCTGTAAACTACTTAGAGACATGCCCAGTGTTCAGTTAAAAGTTAAAGGGACTTCTGGGGTCCTTGAAGACAAGCACGTGCTGAGGGAGGCTGCAGCTGGCTCCCAGCTCTACTGATCACAAATTTGGAGCTGCCAACAGAGCCGAGCCTCAGCATTGCTCCGACGTTTCAGGAGGAGGGTGATGCTGGTCATGAGAGACCTCCTGTTGCTACTTAAGCTGTTGGCATTGGCTCCCTCCCTGCTGGCCCTGGAGCAGTTCCAGCACCTCCCCATCCCTCTGCAGCAGCTCCTTGCAGGCTGCAGGCTCTGCGCCCACACACGCCCTGACCACACAAGCCTTACAAGCTCCTCACCAGGGCATCACCTCCTTCACCACGCTGGAGACACCTGTCTTCAGGACTAATGTGATGAGACTGTGGCTGGCAGGGGTCTCTAATGACAGCCCTCAGAGTCTGCCTCATGTGAACCGAGCTCTCCCAGCTTTCAAGGACACAGAGCTCAGCTTTTCCCACCATCTCTGGAAAAATGTCCAGAGCTCTTGGTAACACTCAGCCTTTGCTGGTGTGTAACAGAAAATGCCATCAACCCTCTGCTACTGAGACACCTGAGGTCACTTATTTTGCATTGTCATGGAAAGAGCATTTTTGGTAAGTAGGATGCTGGCTGCAGTCACCTCTAATCCTAAAAGTGGCTTATTTGATCAGTGTAAACCACCATGGACTTGAAACTTAACATTCTGCCTACGTGTTGCACAGAATGAAATACAGTTTGGGCAAAAGATGAGGATTTTTACCTTGATTAATAGGAAGAATTATTTAGGCACATTGTCTATGTTTTCCTTGTTACATATGATACCAGTAATGCCAAAATGCCTTAAAGCAGCAGAACCTGTATAAATAAGTTATATTCTCCATTACAGCTGGAGACAACGGTGCAATCTCTACAATATATTTTCAGTGAACATCTTTCCAGCATTTGGTTGTAGCACACTTTAGGAGTTTCTTATCTCCTAGTTCAAGATTTCACAGTGACTTTGGCTACCTCACCCATTACTGTAATATGTAAAGACTTATCTAGGTCAGGAAACTAAACCTGCTGTAGCTTGGTTTTGATCTAAAGTGGAGCTGACATTTCTCTAGGGTACCTAGGGTAAGGCAGAAGGATCAACTGGGAGTCACTTTTCTTTTCTAGACATACCAGGAAATTTAAATCTGTACAAATGGCAGAGTCAGCCAAACTATGCAGAATTAGCAACCTACTAAAAAAACCCTACTGCTTTTAGAACACCAGCCTTTAGAACACCAAACCCTATTGTTTGCAGGACACCAACTCTGAAATCAGAGCTCAGCAAACTCTCTTTTTATGGACTTTGCCATGCACATGAAAGCACTGAGGCCTGGCATACCCACTGCTGGAATTGTCTGTGTTAAGAGGGAAGGGGCACAGAGTACACAGGACGGTCACAGAGAGGCTGTTCCAACCATCCTGATCCTGGACTTAAAATCCCACTGCCAAACAACAACCATCCAGAAAAGGTGACAATTAAGTATCTGGCTTTGGGTAAAACTTTGAAAGTTAGAGTCTGAACAACAATGTCCCTGTTAGTGGAGAAAATTCCAGATTTATGGAGTTAAGTTATGTTGATGGTCTAATGCTGAGCTAATTTTTAATGTGGCAGCTCAAGCATGCACAGTGGTATTTTCTACTTTCTTGCAAAGGAGACAGGTACTGGTGTCCAGACAGTTCTACCCAAGTGATTTTGGGGATAGAAGAAGAGAAGGGAAGGATCTGCTATCACTGGAAATAACTCCTAATAGGGCAATAGGAACTGCAAGCATACATATTGGTGAAACACTCAGCTAAAAAAAAAAAGGTGCTTTCTCCTTTCTGTCACCCTTCCACAGTCATTATCATGCTTTTGGGATGAGTTCTTGTATGTGATGGAAGTTACCCCCCACAGTCAGTAATTTGAATGTTAAATCACTTAATGCTACACTGCTTGAGTATTTCTGCTGTGAAAAAAAAGGTCTGGCAGATGTCCACGTTGGTTGCTATTTTTGTCCTTGCTGAGGATTAAAGTTGTGCATCCACTGCAACCACCAGAGCAGAAGATTTTAGGTTAGCTGAGGCATTTTTACAGCTCTGACTGCAGGTGCAGATGTAAAAGTGAAAAATAAACAATCATTCTGCGACTTTTCTGTGGGTCTAGAAATTGGCAATCACAGCTTCCTCACAGGCACATCTATTCCAGTATGTGCAATTTACTTCAGTGCTTGCTTACGAGTTGAAAGCAGCTGCATCCCACTGAAGAAGGGGAATGTCTAAGAGTTGACTGTGCCAGTCACTTTGGTTTGAGAGCCATCCTTGTTTTCACAGCTGGAGCTGCAGACCATTCCTCAGGCTTGGTGTTCCCAGTGCTAATATGATGCTGCCTGCATCATGACTAAGAGCCAATCAAAGGATATCCTTAATTGGGGTCAGGAAAGCCCCAAAGGAAAAAAACCCCAATCCTCTTAAAATACAGCAACAAAATAGGGACTTTCTTATCTTATTTTCTTAGGCCTTTATGAGTACTGTGCTGCCACAGCAGCTGATCCAATCCAAATTAAATACTACATGCTTCCATTTAGTAGAAACAACTATCTACTGAGATTTGGAACAAGATAGCAGCCGGAGAATTTTCCTTGATTTTGATGTAAGCCAGCTGAATTTTTTGACCTGAATAGTTCTCTGGAAATAGCGTTAAAAAAAAAAAAAATTAAAAAAAAAAATTATCTAAGCATTTTGTTTCAGCAAGTCAGAATAGTTCACTTTTGGTTTGGACTTTCTTGCTGTTTTTATATTGCATGGCAAACAAAATATACCAAAGTTTGAACAAATAAAAGTAGGGCATCTCAAAATGGTTTATTTCGAGTAATACTCCAGCAGTCTGACTCATCTGCCTTTGGAATGAAGAGTAAATTTGAAATCTTAGCCTGAGCTGTGGGACAAAATCAACCAAACCAAAACTGTCACAATTTGGGAAAATATGCACATGCATAGTTTCTACCCCAAAATGAGAGACATGTTACTGACTCTTCCTGGGGACCACTTCAGGTGTCGTGTGATGTATTGGGACCCTGTGATCTGCTTTAATAAACAAAAGAGAGGGTGGGAGTGAATGTGATGAGTTTTTTTTCCAGTGCACAGGTAAGTGTGGTAAGCAGGAGGACCTACAGTTCTGTGGAGAGATCAGGGAACCAGGAATACAAAGAAAAGGCTCTCTGAAAATGAGGGTGGATCTGGGAAGTAGGAAAGGGCATGGATAAGGGAAGGCCATGGAGCAAAATACTTCAGCAAAGTGCTAGAGAAGAGACAGGTCTGTGGTGAGAAGAAATGCTTTGGCAGAAGAGCCTCAAACTTGTAAGAAGGGCTTTGAATGCAGAAGAGACTGTCATTCCTGCAAATCAGCTAAAAGGATTGTGGAAGGGGTTGTGAACGGGTCAAGTGGATTTAAGGAAGGAAAACTCTCTGAAGACAAGAAACCTCACATCCATGTGTGAAAGTGCTTGACATTTACTTGCAAGACATTAACTCAGAGCATGAAAAATGTTCAGTTATTTTAATTTTGGGGGTATCTCATCTGCAGGGAGTGGGTAAAGCCTCCTCTGTGCCCTCTGCACTGAGGCTGAGGCAAGGGCAGGCAAGCACTGCTGGGACCAGGGGACAGACATCCTCCCTGGGTCTCTCAGTGCCAGCTTTTAGGGTCAAAACTACAGTCCATTGCTTGGTGTTTTTCTCCCAAATTCCCTAGGATACTGGCTACTTGATTAACATGATTATTATTATTATTATTACTTGATTAACACTGATATGATTTGGTGTGATTTGCTTACTTTGCATGTCTCTCTGGACTTATTGTGAAGGCTCTATGGACAATAATTAAGTCTGTGATTCCCTCAGATGGCCAGTGTTGATAAGCCACTATGTTCATTTTGACTGGCTCTGCATGGCAAGACCATATTTTGTTTTTTGTTTCAAAGCACTTCTGTAAATAAACTGCAGCTTTACAGAAACTCCCCCTTCTGTTTCCCACCCCACTCCCTGCATCAGACACGGATGCACTTCTTTACCCTGGAAGATCTGCTTCCCATTTACCCACAGCACTTTTGAGGGTGTGCTTAGTCAACTAGAACGTAAAAAAACCCAAAAAACAAAAACCCAAAACAAACAAACAAACAAAAACCAAAATAGGGAGAGGAAAGGAGATTTTTCTTACACTCTTTGTTAGGATGTGATGTGTAGCTTTGGCTCGTCTCCGGGCAGGGCTACATGCTGCAAAAAGAACAACAGGAACACGATCAGGATGCTGTGGAGGTGGACACGTGCCTCCAAAAAAGTCTCTGCAAGAATTCACTGGGGGCATGGTGGGAAGATGGGTGAGAATAAAGGGTTTGAGGAAGATTCCAGCTGAAACAATCCAAAAGAAAGCCCTATTTGATGTGATCTCAGAGATCATCCTCTAGCTAAACAATACAGAAATCCGTGGCCACAGGGCCACAGCCTCTCCCATAGACTTCCAGGAGAACACTCCTTCTCCTTTCTCAGTTTTGATCTGGCTTCCCACCTGCCAGTATTTCAGTAGGAAATGAATAGTATATACATTAACTTGGAGGCTATTATGATTTTATCTGGTTAGGGACTTTATCAATAAGCTCAAACTCCCTCATGACATTATTTCACTTTTACTGCATGGTGTACAAAGCACAACATTTGCACTAAGCCTAACCTTTTCTTTTTCAATCCTCAAAATGACCTGTTCAGTTCTTTAGCTTGGGACATTTTGCTTAAAGTCTGTTTCTCACTTTTATTTCTTAGACCCACAAAGACACCAAAATCACAGAACCATGAGACAATAGACACACAGGGTGCCAGGGCCAAAAGTCCAGCTTTTTCCTGGACTGAAGTGATTGGTTTTGAGTGATGTTTTTACTTGACTAAGTGAAGGCTCTTTGAACTCCTGTTGTTTGACTTAGACTTGAAACTGGCCTGAAGGACTGGGATACTCCCAGCTCTCCCTCTCACCATATCTCACCCTGCCTTGTGTTCAGGCTAAGGGAGCTAGAGGATCCAGCCACCAGTGACAGAAACAGGCTTGCAGAAAGCTGCCAAATGTAAAATTTACAAATTAACTCCAATTCTAAAGGCTGATCCTGGGGGCAAGGCACGTGAATGGGGGTTTCCTATTCAGGCTCTGTGTATAATCCAAAGGCTTTGAAGAGCCAGGAAGGTTTGTCACAGGATGATGGGTGACTCCTACTCCCCAGGTGAGCTTTCCTTTACCTTGTTGGTACACATTTAACTTGCAGTGCTTATCGTTGCTGTGTATTGCTCTTTGCAGGGTTTTGGAGCTGTGGAAGAAGCTGGAGGTCATCCAAGGCTGCTCATTACTGCAGCCAAACTCCTCTCCTCGGATGGCAGGAATAACAAGTGACTGGGCATTCCAGGGCTCCGCTACAAGCAGAGCTGGCAGGGAGACCAAAGTCACTCTTCCTAGACAGCCTGTGTGTGTCTAACAGCCATCCCTCCACACCCCAGTGAGGATGTAAGTACTGAGCATTAGGAACCCACTGGAGAGGAAATTCTGGCCCATGCTGTGGCTGTAGTGAAAGAGGACAGGAAAATGGGAGGGTGCCTGTGAGCAGCCTGCTGCAGCACAGAGCACTTCCACACTGAGCTCGTCACAAGTAAGTTATCTGCCTGCCTAGAGTGTGCTAAGCTGTCAGTATGATTACAGTCTGTTCTGCATGGTGTGCTATCCTCAGGGGTCCTTACTGTCTTCTCCTGCAGGACACATTTTATATTTTAAACCATGGTGAGTGTGGGATGAAAGCCAGACAAACATAATGAAGGTGACTTGTTTTTTTTTAAACCTAGGAGTATGCTGTACATTGTTTTTGAAACTGCTTCCAACGCCTTTACTTCTGGAATTTCACTGTGCAAGGACTAAAGTAATTGCTCATAGGCAAAACACTCAAATGCAGAAAAGTTTAGTAATGTAAGAAATTATCTTCTTGCCTCTCTGGTATTTTAGGTATTTCATCACACAGTGTAAGGAGTACAGTTTTAAAGAGATTTCTACCAGAAGCAAGTGCTCTCGTGCTGTTATAGCTCCTACCCAGCCTAGTGCAAAAGGAACAACACATAAATGTGCCTAACAGACATAAATCTGCATACTTTCAGAGTACATATGATCCACAGTCCCTCATCCCCTGTTGCCTGCCAGAACTAGTGGAAAAAGGCTTACAGGGGCTGAAGAAAGGCAAGGCATGAAAAGGAAGTCACAGCACCGGCAAACATGCAATTACTTGAATAGGCATTGAAAGAAGGGTGAATCGTAGAGGTAGCCAGAAGTGACCCACTTGCGTGGGAGTACAATGGCAGCAATGCAAACAGCGGGGCTGCGAGGCTGTCCCTGCAAACACGAATCTCTGCAGAGAGCTGGAGAAGGAAGAGAAGAACAAATCCTTGCAGATGATGCATATGGATTTGCAAAGGATGTTTCTATGTGCAGCCCAGATTTCGGGCAACAAATACAATTACAGTGATGGTTCACTTTGTCATTTCCACTTATATTCCAAAATTAAGCAGCTGAGAGCTCATGCTTGCAGCTTGCAAATAAAGATCTGATCTGGCCCCACAATTTGTTTTCCCTGCTTTTCCTTGCTTTCTTGTTGCTGAAATATGCAGCCATTGAGTTTAAACTAATTTGTTCAATCAAATGCAGGCTGGGCTTTGTCCGGTTCTTACTCTTCATTAGAAGCAATTAATGTTAATCATGCATTCATTTCCAGGGCATGGCTTTGGAAATGTTCCACTTATTGAGCCAGCAGACTTAAATTCAACATTCATGCACTTCACCCACTTCTAACTGCTCGCAGAACTTCATTCTCTTTTCCATTACACAGAAAAGCCACACAGTTGCAAGCTGTCACTTTAGCAGTTACCTCATAGGTATAGCAACACCGATCCCAGATCTCCCAATTTTGCCAGAGCAAAGATTTTGCAGAGCCTCAATACTGAAGCACCTGCATGGATTAGGTCGAAAAAGCAGCAGCCAGTGCTGGGCTGCAGGCAGAGCACGGCACAGCAGAACAGATGAGCTGCTCTCTTCAAATATTTCCCCGCTGCTAAACATCCCATCCCTCTAAAAAACAACACCCTAGCTGTTGTTAGATTTTGATGTACTCACATTTGGAAGAAATCACAGTGGTGAAAACTTCTAAATTTTCATCGCTGCAGCTGTAAATCTGGTGCATTTTCCACCTCTCCCTACTGACTGCCTTTCAGCTTCATGCAACCGCTCTGAACTTCTGGTAAATAGGTTTCACTAATCCAATCTGGCTCTGTGATCATTGTCCAGATCTACAAAGGACAGACTGATGCTGTGATCTCATCTCATTCCATATTCTTCATTGCAACATTTTCTGCTCCCATCTGCCTTTCTATGAATAATATTAACACAAAGATTTAATTTAGCTCTTAAGCCTCTACTCAGATAGGAGCATTTTATTTTACATTTCCTTTTGCCAGTGTGGAGAATCCTCTGCAATAAATAGCTAATTATGAAAGACTAATCTATTGGCAAATGTTTACAGAAGTACTGCAAAAATATTTGAAATAAATTTGCATTATTTGGTTAACTGTGTACTTTAACACATTTACCATAAAAATTTGCTCTTTACATATAATGAGGAGATGATTATAGGTGTATCAAGAAAAACATGCTTGACCTTTTCATTTCATAAACAAATACTGGAAATGTGAGTTTTTTCAAAGTAAAATTTCAAAAGCAGATGTCTAAGAAAGGCAGATGTGCATAGATCTCTGTGCCCCCTACACGTCTGTGGTTGCAAGGGGAGGAAAGGTGGCTCAGTCATAGTTGGGTCCCTGACTTGATGGCTCTGGGGCCTAATCCCATGTTTATGCATTTCAATAAAGGGTCTTCTTGCCAAAGCTTTTAATTTCTTAATAATCCCATCAGAAATTGTTCCTTTCCACCTCTATGAATATCACCCCTCAGCTTTTGGTGACTTAATGCTGCCATGGACACCCAAGACAGAAAATTTTGACATGCAGGCTCCAACAACTGATGTAGTTGGAGCACTTTCAAGTGTGAATAATGATATTAAATTATATTAGTCTAATGAATAGCCTTCATTACTACCACGTGTGTGTCTAATTAACACAAAAACAAGCGCTGTCTTCTCCAATAGATGTCTGCCACCAACCGTCCCAGATGGAAAGTGCCAGTGAACATGGGCTGTCACTGTCATATTGATGAACGTTTCTTATTTGAAATAATAAATATTGGTCAAATAGACATCCTGAGCCTGGGAGCATTTTGGCGGAGTGGAAGGTGTCGCTGTTTCAAGAAAGCAGGGAGCGAAGAGAAGCTGTTGTCACTTGTCACCTCCCAGGGCAGGCTCCTGCTGTCCAGGGGCAGCAAAGCCTCTGCGGGGCTGGGGGCATTGTCCCAGGAAACCGTGCCGTGCTCGAAGCAGGCAGTGGGACGGCAATATAATCAACCAAAAGTTCAATTAGTTTTTGATTTATTGCGCCACATGTTCTGCTTGTATGACTGATGTCATTAACATCAGGCTCGGCTGGCGCATTCATCTGTCCCTGCCCGGCTGCCTCTGACGGCGCACGCACTCAACAGATGGGGAGCTGCACGGGTGCGAAGGCGATTGTTTACCCCCCTATTGTCCCTGTGTCAAGCAATCAACCCAAATCCATTACCCACCGAGAAAAAGATCAGCGCACTGTCCATTCAGCACTGAATGGGGCAGAGGCGGTTATGCAGGAGGCTCTAAAAGCTTTCAAAAGGATAAAAAAAAAAAATAATGAAGACCAACACTGAATAGTCGATTAAAAAAAAAAAAAAAAAAAGCTATAACAAATCTAACCCACCCTTTATTTCACCTTCAGATATTCAGAGCCCTATGAGAAGAGGGGCACTTTTGGACCTAAGTCATTGTTTTCCTAATTCTAGGTATGACCTATAGATATTTTCAAATCATAGATGGAGTTTAACATTAGAACAAGTATTGGGTTTTTCATCCTTTGAGGGCTGGTGGGATGTGGAAACTGAAATGAGCCTCTAGAGTTGGTCACCAGCTGGCATTCACTGTGTTACAAGGCAGGTAGGCTTTGAACACATCTTTACAAGGCACAGGATTCTCTGGGGACAAATCATGGTACAGAGAGCTGATGAAAGGCACTCACATCACTTTCAGACAGAAAAATAGTGCTCAGGAGGACAGATATGCCTCATTGTGGATCCTCATCCAGGAATGAATTCTCCCCTGTCCACAAAAAGGAGTTTTCTTCTTCATTTTGTCCAGATCTTGCAGAGTAGTTGAGCACTATGAATGCTCAGGGTTTTCCATGAAACCTTAATGTGGCTTCAAGAGAAGAACTGCACATGTTTGGCTACTTTTTTCTACCTGTGTGGGAGATATTTTGGGCAAATGTCCAGTGTTGGGTTTAGCTGTGAAATAGGTGTAATTACGTCTGCAGGAAGTGTACTGCAAAAGCTCTACTGCATGTTACCTGATAAAGAAGTGTAGGCAGTAATTTTAGACTTGGAGGAGAAATTCTCCACCATGTCCAACCTAGGAATTGCAGAGCCACATCAGACAATCTCACATGGTATCTCCTTCCAGCTCCCTACTCACCTAGCAAGAATCCAGTCTGTGGTGGGAGGAGAAAACCAAACAGTTTTTGACTCTATGAGTATTTTTTTTGTTGTTTCCCAAACTACATAAAATGTCTAGAAACCAGGCTCAATTTTTTTTCTCTACTGAAGTGAGGAATAAGCTATTGACTTAATTCACATGGTGCCACTGCAGCCGTGAGAAGACCCCAAGAAGCTTTTGCCCTGGGGTAGATCTTTGACCTAAGTCTCCCAAGTGCACACATTGAATCCAAATTCCTCCCTGTGGGCTGTGACATAGCAGTTTACCAAAACCCACTGTGGGTGTTGATAGTAAAGGATCAAAACTTTTCCTGGTGCCAGAACAAGGTTACCAAAGGTGAACGGGGGCAACTGAGAAGGAGGAGGAGCTGGAGAAGGAGGAGAACTCTGGACACAAAAACAGATACATGCTGTCTGACAAAACACACATCTAACCTTACCTGCAGGTCTGGGACAGGGCGAGTATTTGATTCTTGGGAATGTGGGTAGAAAGGAGGGGAAGATGGAGAAGAAATGTTTGCTGAGGCTGAAAGGAAAAAGAAAACTTGAAAACAGAAGGCAGAAGGCTCAGCAAACCTTGTAAAAATGGCAGAAAAGTCCCATAAACTGGTGAAATGTCCTTCTGGGGAGTTGGCAAGGGTGTTTTTTTCCAAAGCCTGAATCTGTTAGGACATATTTTGAAGAAACAAATGTAGATGCTTGTCCTGTTTACCAAGTGTCCTGGGATAAACCAGGACACCAAGTATGCCAGAGCTGGTAAACTTGAAAGGAATCAAATTTAAAAAATGTGGTTACAAAAACTGTAATTAAAACTTTGATTTATTTAAGATAAGAATCTGAAACCTCTAGACCTTATTTATCCTGGCCTCTGTGAACAAATGAATCCCTTTTCAGTGCAGTATTCTTCCAGTGAAGTTGCTGGGAAGCAACCTGATACTCTCAACATGTGCAAGGGATTCCCTGGCCCGCAGAGGACAAAGCTCTTCCCAAGGCAGGTCTCTGGCTTTTCCCTGGATCTTGTACCTTGTTGCATAAGAGGCAAATCTAATCTCTACTGAGCCACTTGAGCCTATTTCTTACTGTTAGCTGGGCAATATGATAAGGATAAACCCCAGGTATTTTTGGAATAGGATTGTGAACCAGAGGGATGCGCAGATAACCGTTTAAAAATAAGATGGGATGAAACTGCACATGCATACTGCAGGCATCTACTCTAAACCACCTCTGCATGATGCAATGCCAGCAGCATCTTTTTTTGTGGAAAGAAAATTGCTTTGGTTCGGTTTAGGGCCACAGAACTACAGCTGCAACTGAAAAGGAAAACCAACCAATAAAGCAAACTATAAAGTGAGTTTCTCATACGTAATCTGTTGGTTTTCTCTGAATGAAAGGAATAGAGAGACAGATACACTATCAGTAACTTCACCTCACCCTCGTAGCAGACAGCAAAACTAATTCAAAATTGAAGTAGCACTGGATGGCTTAAAGGTCTGTGAATAAGTGAAGAATTTTCAAAAGTAACATGTGAATTTGCATCTGTCTAGAAGCTGCTGTAACAGATTTTTCCTGAATGGGAATAAGATTGAGGCATTCAAAAAAACATTTTGGACTTTAAATTCTCTGCAGGGAACCAGGAGAGAGAGAGAGATACAAGAGCTGTGCTGTTTGAAAAGATGAGTGCACAGGCTTCTCTGCTAATCGGGAAAGGAAATACCAGCCAGACCTGCAAGCCAGGTTGAAAGCATCCCCCCCACCCAGTTACAGAAAGATATGGCAGAATTCTGAAAAAAAGAAGAAAAGGAAAAAAAGGAAAAACTCCCCCCAGTTGGCTTCTCTTATAAAAGTTACATATAGATAATTGGGCATTCACAAATTTGCCCTAAGCTTGTAAAACACACTTGAGTAGGTCCATATGATGATTAGCTAGAAACACAATGCCCAGCACCACAAAGTTCCAGTCCCACAGAGCTTGTGCCAACAGCAGGGATTGCACTAAGCCATTATTAAAACTAGGGCCAGGTTGAGCACGTGGAGGCTTAACAAGCTTTCATATACTGGTCATGTACTGGTAATCCACGGAAAGCATTAAAAATGTCAACAAAGGAGCGATATGTCCAAACCAGGCTGTCACAACAATAGTTCATTAAGATGCTAATCTTTAACTACATTTGTCCTGGATTTATTAATTTTTCAAGCTAATTGATCAGTAAGGTCTTTATTCCCCTGATTAACGACAATGATTTTTAGAGAGGGTTTTTTCACTCCCATTTTTTTTTTCCTTTAAAATATTTTAAGATTATTTCAACTATCGGCTCCTGCTATAAACATAGCCATTTTTTGGCAAACAAGCACATTAATCAAAGCTTGTCCTGTGGTTCCTGGATTTAGGCAGTGGTAGTCCTCTTGCTGCGACTGCATCCTGAGTCTTGCACCTTATGCAGTGAAATCTACTCTTGGGTAACCAGGCACAAAATACTTAGGATTTCTCCAATGGATAAGTCTAAAGAGAAAGGCAAGCTGAACTGTCACCTTACATATCTCGTGTGTCCTCACACTGCCATCAAGCTCCTTTTGCCACATGCAATACATGTGCTCCGATGGGGATGAAAGGTCTTTGGAGGGTATCAGATGGCATTGCCTCCTCTGGCTTAAGCTCTGTGTGAAAATGAGATTAAATTTAAAATGAGGACCATCATTATCTGGACTCAGAGAACATGGGACTAGCAACTTAGAAAAAGAGAAGTAGAAGCTGCACTAAAGGCACAAAAGCAGGATCAAATTTATGAGTGCCCTTTTGATCCAGACTCAAATGATGTGGCCTGTGTGAAGAAGCAAGGAAGCACAGGAGTTGGCAATGTGACAGAGGAGGCTTCAGAATTTCTGTGTCTTTGAAATGGGATAATTTTGAGGTATCTTTTGTGCAGCCGGTACATCAAATAACCACAGAGCATACAGGTAAGAGCCTGGAGGGGGGAAACTCTGACGCCAAATATCCTAAAACAGTTTTTGCTGAGATGAGGCGATTTATCTGATCTTCCTGCTGGTTTGGTCTTTGTTCTCTCCACTGACACTGCCAGTAGGGGTGTCAAAGATCTTCTGCTGTAAGCACTTGACTTGTTTGTAGGAATCTGATTAAAGTAGATCACCTCAGATAACAAGAGGAATTAATGCTGCAAATACATAAGAGAGGATTTTCGAGCTTACAAGCTACATAGAGGTCAGTACTTTTAAAGTCACGCAGCAGCCTCTGAGATCTCTGATTTTCGCAGAACTCATGATCTTTACTTGTCCTTTTCCTTTATCCTGTTAGCCTTTACACTTAAGCATTTGCCTTTATTACTTCAGTTCTACCTGTAATCTGTTCAGTTGCTCTGTCCACTATTAGGAAAGTACTGTACAGAGCTAACCCTGGGAGGAAAAAAAAACCAAACCCAAAAAGGGAACAGGAAAGAGTTTTAGTGGGCCTTGCTATGGCCATGGCACCTAATAACTACATAAGTCTAGATTCCTCATCTTTCAGGTTTTTACAATATTTTTAAAATGCATGTTCTCATCTTAGATGTCCCCCTGAAGTCTGATCCTCTCAACTCCTAGACTCCTAAATCTTAGCACTCCAACTTTTTCTCTCTGTAAACTGTAACCATGTTATATACTCAGGCTCAGCATCTCAGCTGTGAACAAATGTATTCATGTCTGCAGTTTTTCCCAAAGCTTGGCTTGCTGTGTTCATGCAGATGTCCCTGATGAAGGACAAGCTCAGACCTTTACTGCCTGTCAGCCAACCCAGTGCTGCCTTTGTTGGGCACTTTGGTGTTTTTAGCTCAGCTCTGGTGGGTAGGCCCCCAAATTGGGCTTTATGGTTGGTGACATTATAATTTCTGACAGGAGAAGTCACAAAGAGTTACTTTACAATCAAAACCTGCCCACCAGCTCTCTGCTCAGTTTTACTAACTGAGGAGTCCTAACTTCAGGTCCTTCATTTAAAATGCAAGGACAGTAGGTATGAAGTACACCAGCTTGACCACACCAAGAACTAAACCCGAGAGATGACCACATGAAAGCTGTGGGACGTGACATTTCAGGATGTCCTAAATGCATGTGGTGACACTATGAGTGTGCCTGAATGAGAGCTGTGTGCTCCAGAGGTGGGAGCAGAGGATGTAGCCTTCCAGAAGGGAACACCGAGGTGCCACCACTCACAGAACAGCACCAGCATGGCTTCAACTCTTCCTGGAGAGAGACTGATCCACTGAAACACAGAGGCTCTGAGATTTTAGCAGTGCAAGGCAAATGTAATGCAGGCTGTTCATGTTAATTCCCATTTTTCGCTGCTTGCATGAGCACATGGTGACAGCTTTCATGAGGTAGGGACCTGTCCATTGGAAAATGGATTATGACCACCAACTCTTGCACATAAACTACTGAGCAATCATCCACTAGTCACTAGTGAGACACCATAGGTCTGTGCTGGTGACCTAGGGGTGAAATGACTTTCTTTGTCTGCCTGAATCTCTGAAGCATTCAGACTCTGATCAGGGGGGACTCTAAACCACCATTAATCTTCCCTAAGGTGAAAAGGTCAGAAGAGCAAATTATTCAGTGTTAACTGTTTTGGGTTTTTTATGCCAGCAAAAAAGCTTTTTTATTCCCAGTGCTGTCTTAAAACATACAGCTACACTTAAACATCCAAACTTTCACAGTCATTTTTTGAAAGTGATGTCAGCTTTTAGATAAATGACAAAGACCATACACGGTGTCAGCCCCCCACAGCCGTGTCCATAGCCATAACAACAATGCTACACAATGTTGTCCTTAAATCCCATAAAGGCAGGAAACAATGCCAGCGAATGAAGCGATAACGTATTGGAGCTGCTGACAATCAGTCTTTAACATGTGTTATCCATTTGACTGCAGGTGTAAATCAGCATTTCAATGTCAACTTGCTAATTTAAGGCTGTATGGTCAAACACCCAGAAAAAGCACAAGTGCACTGTTAAAGTAGGTCAAAGTCACTGCAAGTCAGGGAACACAGAGGAAAAGTTCCCCATCAATAAACCCTTTTGGGCTATGAGATATATCATGATAAAGTAATACTAAGTTAAATTAAACATTTAATGGGAGCTCAGACTACAGTGTCAGCACAACCAATATGCTTTTGCTGCTCAGTTGACTTTGGTGGTGTATGTGCTGCCAGTGTTTGTGGCCGAGGAACCAAGCTGTGTGGCTCTACAGGGTGACACGAATTAACAGGTGAATTATCTCCAAAGGATACGAGTCACATTTCCTCTGCCTTCACTTAACTATGCCACCACATGAATGCAAATTAATTTTCCCCTTTAATTCCCGTGTTCAGAGAAATAAGGAAAATATCTGCCACCATTTGTTGTACTCAGAGTTCTCTGAAAATGGGGTACGTGTAATTTTTCAATAGAAACCAAAGACTGAAAGTATTTTTTTCATTCTCCTCTCCTCTTACTAGGAAAGTCATTATCAGTTTTCTTTTTAAAAC
>VZUA01056570.1:77812-102305 GCA_013401035.1 Horornis vulcanius
AAAGTATAAAACTGCATTCAGTAATGTTGCATCTAAGGGAACTGTAGCCTTCCTAAAGGTAAACCAGGTGTGGGGCTTTTTTATTGTCTCATTTTGAGAAATTCAGAACAAACAGTAGAAGCTTCTGCTTATTCTCATGGACCACTACACCTAAAAATTATGCACTAAACACTTTATGACAAACTGACCCTGTGTGATTTCTCATATACACACTGCAGGTAAACAGGTTGAAAAATATGCATGTGCAAAGAGAGCTGAGACCTCTGCAAATTTGGTCACTGACAGTCTTGCCACATCACTGCTCAGAGGAATCTCTTCTTCTACAGGTGGCCAGGTGGTATGTCAAAGAGATTAAATCAGATCTCGAGGCAGGATTAGCAGAGATGGCTAGGTGTGGAAGACCCTCTTCTCACTCAGTGTCTGTCTGCTCAGGACTGACACTGCAGCAGACAAGCAGCTTGTGCAGCACTGTGTGAGCTACAGCTGCTGGACACAGCAGGAAAATGGTGGCATCACTTTCTGCATTCACTAGCTGGTGCTTGGAATTAAATTAAGTTCATTTTTATTTAGGAAGCACACAGGAATGGCCAGAGGAAAAAGGGTCTGAGACCCTACCTTTAGGCCTTCTGCTGCCTTGGCAGGCTGCCCTTGTTCCCTCTGCACAGACACGTTTAATGCAGTGAGGGATTAATTTGGTTGGAGCTGTCGAATCCAAGGCACACTGCACGTGTCCTGGAGCACAGCGATGCTTAAGCAGATTTACTCAGGGGTTAAGGAAAGGGCCTAGACAGAGCTTGGCTGTGTCCCTTAACCATTGCTCTTTCTCATCCATTTTTTCAGGTCTCAGGGAGATGGAAAGCCAACCACAAGACAGAAGACGACAGCCACAGCTCAAGACAGTTCAACAGGAGTGAGCGTACACACTAAGCTACATGTAGTTTCTTCCAAGTTTATTCACACAGGATGATGGTGAGTGTTTTTGAAGATTTAGGCATGTTAGGTACATATTTCTTGCTTCGTTCTCTTCTTAACTGCTGAGAAAATCAGCACTGGTATGGAAAGAGGCAAGGGAAACGAGGGGATGGACAAATTACTGTACCAGCTGCTCTCATATCTATAAACCCCAAGCAGCAATCCTGCAGGCTCTACCTTATGAAGCAAGTTTTTCATTTGGTACTCCAGATAAAACTATATCTGCTGGTAAACTATTTTCACCAGCACCTCATATGCACTTGTTCATACTTGCTCCACAAAGCTAATCTAATCAATGTAAATGGACTGAGTGATCACATGGGTCAGGTTTTGGGTTGTGTTTAACTGCACAGAGCTCAGAGAATACAGAGTTAAATGCTGCTCTCAAACAAGCTTAAGTTTATATTTGTTATTTGCATTTCAGCATAATCTAAAATAACAGATCCATCACAGAGGGTTTGAGTAACACAGCAGTAACAGGAGCCACAAGAACCACCTTCCCAGATTTCACACACAATGCCCAACCACCACTGGGCACTCACAATTACAGTGTTACCCCAGCTCCCCACAGAAATACCAGTACAGAGTAATTTAGTGAGATAATACATGAAAAACCCCACGTAGCTCTTCAGCTGTGAAGAAAACTACCACTGCCCAGGAGCCAGGATGTGACACCCTGTCACATCATCACTATTTCAAAGACAGCATTCTGGGGTAACTTGAGCTCCCTTGATTTTTCCTCAGAAAATTTCTACTGGTAACTAATAATTGGCAGTGGAGACTGATACCCGTGAGAGAAATTTTTACATGTAGCTGACGTCCATGGGAGAGATTTCACAATCAGTTTAAGCCAGTTGAAGACCTTGATGCAGCCAAAGAGGCGTGGAAAACAGTAATGTCCATTCTTACAGCACCATCTGCTTATGTTAGGTTAGGTATCACATAAACCCCTTTGTCTCATCTGTAAAATGTGGGAATCAAAGGGGCTATGAGGTTTATTTTATAAACCATCAAGAGCTGCAGGTTACCTGGTGTAGGAAGTTAAGTGAGAGGTTCTGTCAGTTGAAAATGCAGCCTGCCAATAACTGCCATACAAGACAGATAAAAATGTGCTGGAAGAAGTTACCCTACCTCCCCAAGCAGCCCATCAAAGTGCTCTGCTGCAGTGATGAAATCATACACTACTCAGTTCCCCAGGGAGTATATTCCCCCAAACACAGCATGACTGCTGTGAATTAGGCTCCTGGACAAAAAGATTGTCTCTTCTGCTGCTGTACTGCTACCACAGCCTGGAGAACAACAGGAGTGGAAGGACAAAACAGGCCAAAAGTTTATGTAGAACCAAAGAATGGTTTGGGTTAGAAGGGACCTTAAAGATCTGGTTCTAACCTCCCTGCCATGGGCAGGAACACCTTTCACTAGACTGGGTTCAGAGCCTCATCCAGCCTGACTTTGAACAACAGGGTTGGACAAAAGGTTTTGACAAACAGTTGGGGTGTTTTTTTCAAACATGTCAGCTTTGCACAATATAATAAAGTGCATCCCTTGCTATTACAACATCAGCCTTTATGGCAGAGGTACTAGTAGGCAATTTCAGCAGAGGGGAAGGTTCAGAAGGACGTGGAAATCCTGTGTATTACACAGTGGCAGTGCAGTCGTATGGCTGCCAAACATGTTCTGATGCTAAAAACCAGCTTTCAACCAGTATCCACCCACCTGTTTTAACAGCACTGAAAGGGATCCAGTGTCAATATCCAGCACACACCTGTCCTCAGATTCTAGGACAGCACTAGTTTGACCAGACAAATACACAAATGTAAAGGAGTAAGGATAGAGCCTTCAACACTCCAACAGGGTGACTGAAAAGTGCTCCCTCCGCAGCAGAAAGAAAGATGCACACCAGAAGTCACAGGGTTCTTCTCTCATTTGTCTTGTGCTGTGGTAGCAGCATGAATCAGATGCTGAAACAGTCCAACATGAAGAACGATCTGATTTAAACAAACTGTATACACAACCACGTGAACTTTTTAAATAAAGGAAAATAATATTAAAATTTTAGTTTCCTTTCTCCCTTCCCCACTTCCCTTTCTCAGTTGACAGACAACCAGCTGGTTAACTGCTCGGAAGGTGCACGCTCATTCCTACATTTAACCAATGCTCCCCGTGGGGCACTGAGCAGCCAAATGCTTCACCACCACTTTGTAATATTGAACCACAGCACACAGCCACTTCCTCAAGCTGGTGGCTGTGCTCTGGGGGACAGCACCTGCAGCAGCTCAGCAGAAGCAATTGATTCACAGCAGAGCAAGACACAGTTGAGAGCTTCCTTCCACAGAACACAGCAGGAAAAGGGAGAGGTTGCCTCCAGTGAGACAGAATGACCATGATGGATGCTGTCTTGCTGTTACACGGTTCCTGTTGAGTACGTGACCATGCTTTACTCTGGTTTTGCCTTCTCTGATGAACACCCCATATACAGCATAAAAGGAAAGATAAATATACGACAATTATAGAGAATATAAGAGAAAAGAGAAATATATGATGATATTTGTCAGAATTTTAACCCAAACCGAATTTTCAAGCGGACTTTTCCAAACAGCTATGAAGGGTGTAGAGTTTTCTTAACCAAACAATGAAAAAACACCCCAGTTCAACAGCCTTCTTAGCAAAGCTAGATGGTAAAAGGATGATAAAGCAGAACAGAATACAGTAAGCTGACATTTTCTGCAGGGGACTTCTTCTCCCTAATTAAAAATTACCTTCCTTATTTCTTAAATAGCATGACTTTTTAAAACAAAATAATGGATAATTTAATAGAAGCATAATTTGCAAAATGGTTTGAAATATCCCTTAGAACATTTTTCCACCTTTGACTACCTCAAAAGCACAGAAAAGTCTTCAGTAATGCAAGAAATATGCTCCAACTTTTATGCAAGTAAATGCCACTGACTAGTGAGCAAGAAAGAAACCACAGTCAAGTCCTCACTTCAAAGCACTGCTTGTTAAAGATGAATTACGTGACCTTTTGGCAGTGTACAATGGAACAGAAGTCAAAGTACCCAAATTCTTCCATGGGCTAAACAAGTTCAGTCCCGTATCTATAAGAAACTACCTCTGTGTTAGAATAGACCACACTCTCCACAACATGTTTAAGCTAATAAAGTTTCATGGAAGCCTCAAAGAGAGCAGATAAGTCTTCTTCTGTTTGGGGACGTGGTGATAATTTAGTCACTCTCTCCTGCAAGATGAAAGAAAAACTGGATTATAAACGGATACCAATAAGATAAATCAAACAGTAGGTGAACTATGTGTCTGTACTAACATCCTTCACAGAGAATAACAAGCTTTTGCAAAATAAATAATCAAGTCATTAAAGTTGAAGCATCACCAACTGTACAGTACTTTCAAGAATATATAAGTTAAAATTCTCTGTAATTAAATATACAGAAGCAAGATCAGAATGCTGTTCAGTCTCAGAGTCAAGGACAGCAAACACAGGCCTTCTCCATCACAGATGTCAGTACACTGGAGGACATTATCCTGAGAATACAGTCTATTTTAAAATCAATTTGCCAGCACTGAACTAGAAGCTAGAGTTTAAGGGACCATTTCAAAATACTATTTCTCTCAAGGTCCAGGACTGCTGTAAATGGGGAAAATAAACAGCACGTTTAAGTCAGACTCTGAAAAAGGGACACAGCAAGGGACAGTATGAAACTGCTTAGTAAACAGGCCCACACCTCGGAGTCCGAATAAAAGGAGTTGTGGTTGGTCTTCATGTGGACACTGATTCAACAGAATGTTCAGGTGCACTGACTGAAATGAAACTCAGATATGTGCTTTAGTGCTCTGCTTGACAAAATAACCACAAAGACAGTGGCTCCAATTCAGAACAGCCCTGTGCTACTGAGGATGAGGAGCTGCATTAGTTTAGGTACCCGGTTACTGCAGAAACATGCAGCTGAAAGGGCCTAACATCAGTGTACTCAAACTGGTTATGATTAGAACTTCCATGTTTTCAACAACCAATGATTTTAACATTATTGAAATACTGGGGAGAGTTAGAGATGTCTGCAAAGACAGAGTCCAGGCCTACAATAGAAACATGTTATCTTTAGACAGGGTGTGTTTTGGCAAGAGTTTCTTCTGCTGCAACCTGTTTCAACACCTCCGTTGTGGAAGATGCTGCCCTGCAGCTTTAAAGTTCCCCCACTTTTTCACACATGAGACAGTGGGTGTCATTTGCTGAGGTCCTTGCCTCAGGCACTGAGTGAGATGCAGGGGAAAGGGCTCCCCCAGTGCCCTGCCTGGGCAGAAGGCTCAGCTGAGCCCCCGGGAGCAGAGCCCTGCCCAGGGTGATGGCACAGCCCCGGGCTGCACCGCTGCGCTTCCCCCAGCCGGCGGGATGCGGCTTGCGGGCAGGCTGGATGTGGTTACGCTGCAAGCGAGGCCACCGCACTGCAAAATCAATGGCCCAGCACGGGGAGAAGTCAGCGGTGAGGTATTCACAGTTCATAATCATGGTTAGCATGGCTTGTGAGGAGTCTGAAAAGTGCAGCTCTGTGTGCATAATTTTACCTACAGAAGAAGCTTTACTGGTGCCTAAGTAGCAATAATATGGTTTCGCATTTGTCCCCATTCCTGACACCAGTGCTGCTACGCACAGAGATCCGGCCAAAGAGGAGACTAAGATTCTTCCATGCAGCTTTGAAACCAAATAGAAATTTCGAATAGCACTAGGGCAATAGTGGGTTGTTTTTTTCAGACTCATAATATGCAAAAATATAGCAACATGGTGCTCAAGTATTCATAAATTCATCATATTAGGACCATCTGGGCCAAAGCCAGTTTGGCAGCTCTGTGCACTGAGATGTCCAGAGTTATCTGTAAAATCACACTGGGTGACAGGAGCCAGCCAGCCTGACAGCCTGACAGGCTGACAGACTGACAGACTGGAGCATTTCCCAGCTCATCGACAGAAGGCTGCGAACGGGTGCTCCTCCCGTATGCCTCGACACAGAGGCACCATCCCTACCTCTGCACAAGCTTGCTGGTATTTGCTGGTGCCCAGACAGCAAGGCCCTGGCTCCCTCAGTCTGACTCAGTGCATTCTGATCTTGTGCCAGCAGCTCCAGACTCATCACTGGCTCAGCCCCATGGTAGCTGCCTCTGGGACACCTGCAGGGGGTGGGTGGACAGAGAACAGCCCTTCCACAATCTCTTATTTTCAGTACCCCCATCTCCTCTCAAATACCACCACCCAGCCACCTTGAACTTTGAGACAGCATCTTCTTTGCTAGAATAACTGCTGTCTGTAAATAAGATCAATTTCAACAGACTCACTTAGGAAAGGGAATAAAATTCTGTTTTAACTTCAAGCATAGATGTCTGTCCCAACAGAGCTCCCACCCCAAACCCCAACAGTCAGATTACATTTTTCCCTGTAGCCTGCACTGAAGGGCATGGAATATACTTGGCAAACTTTTTAGTGGTATCATCACTGCACCACATTGCTTTCCTGATGTGAATGGGCCATTGCTGTGTTACAAAGTAAACCTACTGCAAGTTGAAAAGCAAAAAAAAATTACCAGAAAATAAACTGTACGGATTAACCCATGGTTACTAACAGACTGTTAAGGAACACTGATACATGTGCATCATGTTACACCTCATACAAAAAAATAAGGGCTGAGAAACTATTAGGTCATCTCATTTTACACAGTACAATTAAACACCAATGCCATAAGAAGACAGAAAAACCCTTCAACATCTTTTGGTGAAGATCCCTCCCACAGCTGTGCAAAAATTTTATTTAATGATTGTTTTAAAGGAACATGTTTATCAAAACAAACCCTCCAAATTCCCCATAACAGTGTACATGCATAACCTACTTAATGGGTGCTCAGGGACCTTAATTTTTTTCCTGGCTTGCCACTGCTCTGTTGTGCGTGATCCTAAGTAGTTGCACCTTTGTGTCACTTGCTCAGGTATAAAATAGGAATATTAATATTTACTATTAATGTAACTGTTCTAAGGTGCTCTGAGATTTATGAGTGAGAAGAACTATACAGGATCTGCTGTAAAAATTGAGCAACCTTTTGGCCTAAAAAATGTTCACTTTCTCCATAGCATATATTTCCCTTGCAACTTGGTGGAAGCAAATACTATGTCCATAGCATATGAATCAAACTGTCTTTTTACAGGGAAGATTCTGGATTTTGCTTTAAGGGTGGTGTGTTGCTTTTTGCAGTGTCTTTGTGGGCACTGAAACAATAAAGGCTATTACAAGTTTAATCTATATCATCCCAGGGGACCTTATTTCAAATTCTGATGGGGGTCAATGGAACAAAAAAGCCATCTGCGAAGAAAGATGCAACTTCTCAATATGGAAAGTTTAATGCAAAGTGAATTTGGTCATTCTTACCAGATAGCCCTTGGTATTAAGGCTTTATCTATAGACCACCTGCACACATAATTAAGAGAGGTAGTTGTGAAAAAACAGTATCTACTACAAAGATCACAGGCCTATGAAAAACATCCTCTTTTTAAAAACTGTAACATTAAAAAAAAAACAAAACCAAACACTTAGCCCTTTTTTCTGAATTCATGTGAAAACTGCAGCATGCACTTCATCCCACTGAAAAGAAAAACCTAAGCTGTGGAGTGAAACAAAATACATTTGACTATCCATAATTTTCTCCATTTAAATAGTTTTCATTTAGGAATAGAAATAAAACTTGCTGGAAAAGAAGCACTTCTGTATTTGCCAAAATCTGTCCTATTTTATTTGACAAGAAAAACTGTTTTGCTCTCTGTCTTACCTGAGGCAGAGTGCCTTTGACTAACGCAGGGATGTCTGCTTTGGAATAACCAATTGCAGCTAAGCCATCATCAACATTCAGATCAAATAGGAATTTCCGGAGTGTGTCTGCCAAAATAAGCCCTGCATCTTTGATTCTGGCAGTGCGGATGTCAGCGCCTAAAATAAGACATAATGCCTTGACTGTAGGGTGGAGAGAGCAGAGGAAGCCTGTCCTGGACTTAATTTAATCATAATATCAGCTGAATACATATCCATACATAACAGCCAGTGCCCTAAAAGCAGCATGAAGTAGAAAGAGGAGTCCTCATTTTACAGTTGGAATAGTTAGTGAAAGGTGAAATAAAACAAGATCAGAAGCAGGTTAACTGCTGCCAAAAAGACTAACTGCCACATGAGGTTAACTTCCTTTCCCTCTGTGCTTACAGGGAGAAGCACTTTTCAGTCTGACTAACTGCTGGGAGGAAAGAAGCTAACGCATGAACGTCAGTGGTATTTATTTGTATGGACAGTGTGCCAAATGCTAACTTCGTTTTAAGGCCTTGAGTTTGCTGACATCTAGAGGACTGTTCCGTTCAATTACACATTCGCAGAGGACTACAGCATGTAGGCTGAAAAAGGCAGGAGACAGCAGGGCAGTTGAGTAAATTCTAAATTTATTGCTGCTTGAATATGTGCTGACTTGTGTAGGGTACTGTCAAACTGAAGAGGAGGAACTGCTCTCTTCGAAACATCAACTGAACAGTAATGAAAACACCAATATAAAATGAAAAATTACAAATATTTCTTACAGAATAGCTTGCGTTCCCTTCTTCAATGAATGTTCATGACTCACATAAAAGCAATAGTAAAAGTATGTTCAGACCCAAGTTCCTCAATATGATTTCTTTCAAAGTAACCCAGGCTAAATTGGTTCTCTGTGTAACCTCAATGATGTTACACCAGAACTATGCTAGGTCCAAGTGCCATACTGAGAGATGAGTAAGAGCAATACATAGCTACAGGAAAAATATCTTCTGTGATCCTCATGCAGCTCAGTGTAACATTCAAAGGGACTTAAGAGAACAGGAGACCTACAAGCTTACTTGAAGAGCTGAGATATTCAGGTAGTAAGACTGACAAAAATGTAGCAAATAATGTCTGGGAAAAACTGATAAATAAGATATGACAGAGTCATGTACAAAGTCTTGTGGTATTGGGGCTATGCCATGAAGTCTGAGTTTATTCTGGGTATTGCCTTGGAGAGGTAACTAGGACATAAACCCACTATCTTCAGAGAGTAAAGTAAAGGGAAAGGGAGGAGGATAAAACATGACAGTAAGTGTGATTGGCAGTTTTAAAATACTCCTATAGTTCTAGTACTTTCTTTTTGCACAACCTAAAAGATACATCAGTCTTTGATTGCACTTAGAAAATCTCTGGCCACATGCACACCTATTTCAACTGTTTAGAATCCACCTAGGGAAGTATTAAAGTTTTTCTGGCTATACCCAAATTGACAGCTGTACATACACACAACATAACTATTTAGTAATTTGCTTCATGTCATAAAATACTTTCTTAGTCATTGCATTTGGCAACATGACAGATTTGAATCAGCTACCGTAGTCAGTTGGACTCTGGAATGGACTCAGAAGTAAACACCCAGATGGGAATTAATAAATTCAATTCCACATGACATGTTTTTATCAGAATCCCTTTCCAACAAGGCACACAATGACATAGTTAAAATTTCTACTGAGAAAATTAGCAGAGCTTTTAGAGACAGAATTTATGGCAGAAGCTAACACCACGAAATCTAAAAGAACTCCTTTTCAGTCACTTGTTTTAAAATCAAGAGCCAGAGCCGAAATTTTCTGATTTTCAGCTGTGCTGACCAGTTATTCAGACACATTTCTTAGTCTAATTTTAGCTGTGTGTTACTGCTGTAGGAACACAGATATTTATTAGCTTAGTATATGATTCCAGCTAGGTTTGTGTTTTGGTTTTGACCATAAGCAGGACAGCATACTTTAGAGGAAGCCTGAACAACCTCACAGACTGTTTATGAAATAAACAGAACTTTCACCCAATCTAGTTTTTCTGACCATGTTGTTTTATACTCTCTATAAAACACTGTGATATTTTCATTGTCTATATAAAAGCCCCATTCTTTTTTGAGGTCCCCAATGCTTTGAGATTACTTACACAAGTAAGTCACACATGTGACTGGACTGCTGTGACCAACATACTGAAGGCTGACCATACAAGGGACTGAACACAAATTTTCCAAATACCAGGAGAGTTGGTCTAACCACTTTTTCTCCACTCCCTGCACTGCTGTGCATGTGGCTGTGACTGCTCCTTAGCCAGCATGGGTATTAGCAGCAGTGTAGCCACGACACAAAAGCTAGTGCAGGCAAAACCCCTGACCTCAGACATCATAAATAAATTAGCTCAGTGCAGAGCCATGCTGTCACAGCTAGACTGCTAACAGCTCTGAGATTACATCACTGCAAGCTGGTTTATTACACACAGTCATGTTGGAGGTATAATAAAGAGCTATCCTTTCTCTTAGGACACCCTTTGGTGATGGGCTGCACACAAAACAAGGCACTGTATGAGAAAATAACCTTTAAATGAGCTGTCAGCTTGCAGCACTCACTTTTATTCTGCTAAAAAGCAGAAAAGGCCATTTTGTTCATTAATCTCTTCTTAGCCATTACATATGTGTCCACAGAAGAGCTACTCCAGAAAAAGCTCTCCTTGACATCAGCCACTGAGAAATTCCAACACCTATAAACAAGCTTAGGCTTACATTACAAAGACCAAAACCCACAGCTGTGTGCCACGGAAAAAGAACAGGATTGATTCAAAATATCACTGTTCTAATTCACTGCCACAGCAGGGAATTTGTTAGGCAAAATCCTTCCTTTTAGCTAACAAATGCCCCTGAGTACTGGTTCACTTTATGGTATCTACTCTTCATAAGGCACTAAGAGTGGTGCCAATCACAGCTACTCTTGTTTGATTTGCAACAGACCTCCAGTTAATTTCAGCTGTCCATTTTTCTGGCCAAGAATCATATTTCTCCAGCTTGCTCCTCAAATCATATAATTCAATATCAAAATTCAGCATTATTCTATCTAATTTGCATTACACCTAATTCCAGAATCCTGTTTTTTAAACTTAAACCCCTCCCAACAACCAATGACAATTGCTTGCACACAATTTTTTTCAATCCCAAAATGTCATTTTGGAAAGAATTCCATTTGTACACAAGAACTGTTCCCACAGAGGTTCCTACCTAGAATCTCTGCAGCTTCTAAATGCCGCTCAGGATGCATCTGTGCTGTGAAAGCAAACACTGCTGGGGATGTCAGCACCACAGAAAGGCCATGAGGCTGGGGAAAAAGAAAAGAAAAAAAGAATAAAACACGTCAACAGGACATGTACTTTTAACTTCAATGGACTTTAATGCTCATTAATGACAGATAACAGATATTTGAAATGTACAACAAAACCCCCCCCAAAAAAAGACGTTTTACCACTAAAGAGTGATCCACATTATAATCCTTTGCTTTATAAGTTTTCACCAAACCAGAAATAGGGTAAGACATTCCATGGCTGGAACAGAGAGCAGAGAGAGAGTGGTTAGGGCAGCTCTTCTGGTATTTGGAAAATTTGTGTTCAGTCCCTTTTGTGGTCAGTTTTCAGTATGCAAGTCTCTTCAGTACAGATACTCAGAAGGTACTGACAGGTATGGCGTGGATCTCAGGTACAGACAACCTTCATCCCTCTGCACCTCAGGGACCTAGCTGTAAAACACAGTACCTCCTTACTTTGTGAGTGTGAAGTTATATTACTTCACTGACTGGACTGAAAGATGTTCAGTTCCTAAAGTAATGTAGATATGCCAAAAATATCATAGTCTGCATACCTATTTGTTCACACTGTCTGAGAAGAATAAACTTTAATTTTAAGATATAATTAAAGGAGTAGACTTACTCAAAGAAAAAGAATGAAAGGAAGGCCTCTGAAGAGAATGACTGCTAATAACTTCTGCACACAATTCAGTTTTAGACTTTGCTTCTTTGAGATTTTCATCCAAATGAAACTATATTGCCTTGCAGTATTAATTACAACTCATTTTCAGACTGCTGATTGCCTATTCCACAGACAAACTGACAGATAATTGCATCAGTTCAGGAAAACCTCAAGATTACATCATTGCTGTCTCACTGCGAAACAGCTGGCACGAAATCTAACATTTTAAATGTCATTTCACTTTTTTACTCATTTTTACTACCAAGGAAGGTAAAAAAGGCTGTGTTTTGTAATTTTCATGATTGGTTTTGAGTATCAGAACCCAGAATACACAGTCCTTATACACATGAACGACAAGAGCCCATCAGTTTGTCACAACACACAGGTCCTTCAGTGTCACAGGCCAGGCTACAATCACTTACTCTACATTCAGCAACAAGGGCAGCAACATCTTCCACACTCTGAAACAAACACTAGCTACAAGCTGGCCTCAGATGGGGTTACTATTTCTCTGTACTCACCACAGATGAACACCAGCATTGCCAAAGCCAATACCAGCAAAAGCACTTGCCAGGTGCATGTTGGCTCTTGCTTCGAGGTCTTCAGGGTTTCTGATGGCTCTGTGCACCGTGGAGGCAAATGGTACCAATGAATTCACAAACAGATTGGTGATTCAGGAGGGAAAAGGGGGAGAGGGCTTCTTTATGGAGAGAGACACAAAAAATCTAAAAGATAAGCTGAGATAAAAATGGTGGAAATGGAATTAAGTCACGCTTCGGTAAAAGAACAATCCTGCACCTGGATCACTGAGGCAGATCACACTGATTCAGTGAAGGGCAAGATTCCTTTCACTTTTCCAAAAATCCCAAGCAAATAGACTGAATTTAACCATATTCAATTCAATGGTGAATTACAAAATTCTACTTAGAATCTTTGGTAATTCTGAGTATGGCTCCAGGATCATTCCAGCTTTCTCACCATCTCATTAACTGGTGCTCTGGACCCTACCCACCACCTGTGTGGGAAGAAGACAGGACTCCCTGCCTTCCTATGCCTCAGGATCCTTGTGTGGTTTAACAGTAAGGAGAAAATGCCTCATGAAAAGATTCCAAAGGAACAAAACCCAACTATTTTGACTCATTAGATACTGTAAAAAGTTTTTTTACAAAAAAAAAGAAAAAAAACCCACATTGATCTTTAACAGAAATGCACATGTATGCAAAAGCTGTAAAGAGGCTAAAACTTTATTGGCAGGGATCAAAACCAACTCCCAGCTTAGTCAGTACCTATTCTAAACTGAAGGTCTCCTAAGAATGAGCAGATTTGCAATAAATGCATAATTTTGCACTTTCATAAGTGCATGTCATTACCTTCTTGATGGATGTGCAAGTATCTTAATTTACACTGAAGGTCACAGAAATAACATCAGCAGTATTTTATTCAGCTTGTTACATATTCCCCCTATACTATCCTAGAAAGGAGATTCTTGAAAAAAAAATGTAAATGCTGCTCCCATATTAACTACACAGCTTGAAATATCTTTAACTGAGGACTTTATTCACAGGAGCATTAAAAAGCTACCTCCTCAAGACAAACTACTAACCCTAATTTTACTTTAAATTTAATTTGAAAAATATTTTGCCTTTTTAAAGAAAAATCCAGGGTAGAAAAAAGACACAAAAAAAACCCAAACCCAAAGCCTTAACGTTGCAGCTTGCCTCATTCCAGCCCGGAATTTACATTCTTGCAAGCATCCCTCTTGGGGCACTGGCGGCTGAGCACACCGCAGGGGGGATGGCTGGTAAATGTGTTACCTTTTCAGATACTTAGCGACAATTCGCAGAGCGTGCAGGGCCCAGACATCGCTGATGGGGTTGCTGCCTTGGTAGGCTGGGCGCTCGATGGGGTTGGAAGGGCAGGGACTGCGCTTGTTGTAAGGGAGAGCAGTGTACGATTCCAGGGCATGGCTAACAAGAAGATTTAGAAATTACTTATTAAAGGGGGAGAGCTTCATTTTACTGCCCTGCTGTCCTTTGAATGCAGGTTCTTATTTATTTCTGGTGTCCAAGAGTTGCTGAAACAAGAAATACAGTCTTACAGACAGCTGGGAGAATGCTGGGCCAGCACCTCCAGAGCAGTGCCTCTCCAACAAACACACAGAAGGCAATCTTTGTGTTTACACAGTCCCTTTCTATCAGCTCACACCATGCTAAAAGCTGCACCAGCACCTGCAGTGTTTTCCACCGAAGAGGGATGTACATGTGCAATGAGTACATTTCCTTTCTGTAGGACAGGAACCATAAGAGGCTTTAGCACTGGAAACTTCATAAGGTACTTTTCTTTTAGAAGTACTGAAAAAATTATGGGTATGATATTTAAGCTAAGTGGAATTGCCAACAGCCTCATCTCCCAGATACTTCATGAATCTTACCACATAAAGAAGGGGCGCTGCCTACAGGGCTCCATTGAGGTGAACAAAAATACAGACAAACCATTTTCATTGATGAACAAATGCCTTTTTTCCATTACAGATATTGCAGGCCAGGGTCCTTCATCACACTTGAGAAGTCACAGTTTCATTACATATCTATTACTTTAATATACGTAGCACCCAAAAGCAAAGTAAGCTCTGGCTCTCCAAATAGAAATATCAGTGCATTTTGAGCAGTTAGGCTGTTGGTTTAGGACAAATAAAATATTGTTTCTAGTGAAAAGCAAACTATGAGGCTGGTTCCAAAGATGACCATGGCTGGGTGAAGGCCTGATGGTATCTCACAAGCTTTTACAAATTTTTATTGACACGTCATGGCTTCTGCTAGAAAATTCTTGTTGTCTGTTCCCTGCCATGTTTGTGATTCATGATAAATGCTATTACAATTGTGATTAATCATCTATCTCCATGATCCCTTAAAAAGGGACACCTGGACTCTCTTCTCTGACAACAGCTATTCTGGAAGCAAACAGTTTCTCCAGTGCACTGCAAAAACATTCAAATTTCTGCAAATGCAGGATTTGTTTCCATACATTCTGAGGGAGGCAGTAAAACTTAGGAAAAGGAAAGTCTGACAGAGCTTACTTCAACAAGAACAACAAACAGTGAAAAACCCATCATCCTCTTGTGCTATCAAAATACATTTTTTTCTACAATTATCATAAGAAAATTTCAAAATTTAAATAAATTGAAGTAGCAGCCTATGCAGAAAACTTACCAAAGCACATCAAAGCCACTGTTGGCCACTATTCGTTCAGGCATAGACAGTGTGTGTAAAGGATCAACGATGCCTAAAGTTGGCTTAATGGCTCTTGAAGCAATACCTGCAATGTGTAAAGGGAAGAAAATCAGTTAAAGATGTTTTGCAACAAAATAGGACAAGATAGGCTTAATGTTCAAAACAAGACAGTGAGGACAGAAAAATATTTGAAACTATAAACATGAAAGCAAAGAGAGAGAAGGGAGGAGAGTATTTATGAACGTAAGACTGATGAGATGAAGTGTCTCTAAAAGAGTTATATGATTTGAGACTTTCACCTGAAGTGGGTTATACCAGACAATGTTCTCTCTCTGTTTGCAACCCTCCCTGAGCAGCCTTGCAAAATGTCTGTGGCATCTGCAGTATTGTTAGATTTATATCTTCTGTGGACAGTCAGAGGGCAAAACTGGTTTGTATCTACAATCAACTGCTATTGCCAATTGCTGTCTTCAGCATCTGTAATAACCAGATATCCTTGTATTTCAGTATAGGGCACAAAGATATAGCTTTGAGACAGGCAGACAGACAGACAGTCTGACTATGTATAGACTAGAAAACTCTTGAGCTATTGTCAAACCTCCTTAGCACACCCATCTGGGTCCCAAGTTCAGCAGACTGTGTGGCATATAAAATCCACATGTTTAGAAGCAAAACCTTAAAACAGTTATGAAGCTCAAGATGACATTTTAGCCTTAATCTTTATTTGCCAGGGATGAAAAGGCCAGAGGAAGACAGTGGACCTCACTCACACAGCATCCCAGGCCTGAGGTTTCCAAAGTCAGGAAAAGGAACATTTGGTTGCAATTATACAACAAAGAAACAGAAATCTTAAAAGTAGAAACAAAAATACAGAGGAAATAAGGAACAGTTGGTTGACCCTGAATATAAGTAGAAATTTCCTTTGCAATTAGCATTTTCTGCCATTTAAGGACTTGAAAGATTTTAGTTTCCTGTTTTGCCTTCAAACTATAATCCACTGTATTACATAGGTATTTCATTATGTTAATATGCTATAAATTTAATTCAAGGAGGAAACCTTTAAGCTTTTGAAATTTGCCTGTGGCAGTTGAATCAAACAAAATGACACCTGAAATGACGTGCAGGGCAGGGATTTTGTTTTCTCTTCCTTTCAAGGCAGGGAAATAACAAAGACACTGGAAAAGCAATTGTCTTGAATAACACACAAGGAAACCCACAAGAAAATGTACAAAATAGACCCAAAACAAAGCACCAAAACCTCACCGGTTTTAACTTTTAGTTCTTTGAAGTCAAAAATGGCAACACCAGTGGTTTCACTTCCAGTGCCAGATGTTGTAGGAACTTAAAAGGAAGAATGGAGATAACAACAAATAATAGGGAATATATAATAGTGCAAAATAAATAATAAAACCACAACAGTAACACCACTCAAAATACAGGACCCAGGAAATCTTGGCAGTATCCCTGATCCAAAGCCAACAGGTCAAAGGGAAACTGCTACTTTGATCTCTTTTCTCAGCAAAGGGTCTAACTGAGCTAAACAAGACAAAGTGATGATAAAACCTCTAATTTTACCTCCACTTAATTAAATAGCAAAAATGACTGCTGAATACAACTGGAGGAGAAGTAAGCCCAAAGGAAACTGAAACAGTCACAGTAAACTGATTTCAGTAGAAATATCAGAGAGTGTAAAATGACTCACCTCCCCCTTGCCCCAAGTCTCCACATACTCTCCTCATGCTTTACCTGCAATAAGTGGCTTGAGAGGCACAGTGACAGGCTTTCCTTTCCCAATAGGAGCATTGACATAATCCAGGAATTCTGATGAAGGGCTGGCTGCATACAGGTTGGCAGCTTTACAGGTGTCTATTACAGACCCACCTCCAACAGCAACATAGGCATCAAACTCACCCTTTCTAGCAAACTGAATGGCATCCAGGAAACTTAAGAGCACAAGAAAGATTTTCCAATTAGGATAAAACCAGTACACAGGGAAATTAACTTTCAAGCCCAGCATGCAGGCCACAAGGAGGTGTTTAAAAAGTTATATAGAATCCTGTAAAGGCCTAGGCACACTTGGAGAAGTGCACTGTCAGAAGTAAATTTTACCTTTGGTCTGTTGGCTCCACACGGACATTATCATACATTTGAAAGTTTATACCATATTTTGCCAAGGAATTCAATACTGCATTTACAGGAGGGAGTTTGGAGAGGTTTTTATCTGTCATCAAACAAACTCTTCTAGCACCAAGATTCTGCAGGTCCTACAATAATGAATCAAAAAACCAAACAACTGGTATAAAATCATACACTTCACTATTTAAACACGAATCCAAATCAACTGAACCATTTGATAATAAAAAATACCCCCAGACTTAAAAATAGTTGGTTATTGTAAAATGTTTAAACCATTTCAGCTGAAGAAAAAGAGCATTAACCACACACATATAGAATACAGAAAGCAGAATAAAGTTTAAGGCTGCCAAATTTATATAGTTGAAATATAAAGATAGAAGAAAACTAAAGTTGTTGAACCACATGGAACCACTTTAAACTATAGTAAAATATAAAACGTTTTTAAAAATATTTTTTCCTCGGTTCCTGTGAGAATAAAAAAGGCCTTTTCACAGGTTGTCTCCACTAACTGCCTATGAAAGCACAGTATTAAAATCTTGAAAATGTAATACTGAATATTAATTTATTGATGAAAAATCAAAATGAGATGGCAAAAGGAAGAAAAATAATGCTGCACCCTAACTTTGTTAAATTAATTGTCACAATAACTATACAATATGTATAAACTATTCCAGTGCTGTTTAAAGACAGGTTCTGTCTAATTTCATTTACTGTCTGACTATAATGTCTGACTATAATCTTACTTCACAAATTTTCAAATAAGAAGAGATCTATTAATGCTAGAAATGCCAAAAAGGAGGACAATTGATAAATGAAAAAAGCCAGTGATAAAAGCATGCTGGAACAATGTGCTCAGGTGAACCATCTCACACTACTGAAACAAAAAAATTCTAAACTTACACAGGGCAAGCTGAGAGCTGAATGAATATCTAGTTAATTTAACAGAAAGTCTCTGATTCATTTTAATGAGCTCTAGAAAGATGAAAGCGATCTTGAGAAAATCCTAGTGAGTCACCAGGATTCCAAACTTTCTGAATTAAATTTCCTGTCAGAGAAAAACATCTAGCAAATTATCAATGACCCAATTATTCCCTGAACTGCATTTCATGTATCACAGCAGCACTGATGCACCATGCTTCTGCTCTTTAACCAACAGTATGCTCCAACCTTTTTACACTGATACATAGGACCACATCATATATAAGCTTTTCTTTATTAAGTGGATTGATAGCACTGGCAGCCTTTTAGAAAATAACTTCTCACCAGTGATGGATTTATACCATGGCAGCTTACCATGCCAATCTCTTTTGTAACTCCTTCTCCATATCGGATGTTTGAAATGGCCATCTATAAAAAAAATAAGAACATTTATTTTTCTTGACAGAAATGGCATCTGGCCCTACTCATTCAAAGTGAAACATAAATATTTAATAATGTAAATATTTGTAAAATGCCATATTTGTCAAGAAGTATTGTTTATATGACTTTTAAAAGAAATATATTTCATTTTAAATCTACCTCAAATGCATAGTCTGTATTCCCCAGGGTGAGCCGTTCAGGGACTGGAATGGAAATAAAACAGTAGAATTAGGGAACAATAAGTTATTTCAAGCTGTTTTATAAGCTGTGTTATAAGCTGCTTCTCAGCTCTAGAGTTAGCAGATTCCCTTGCATTTAGAATCACTAATATATTTCCACAGGTCATCTCAGATTGCCTGGACAACAGTTACCCAATTTCATTCCTTGCTGTTTATGAGATTAGATTATCCAAGTACTTGATCCGACTCATATAATTCAACAAAACAAGTGAGTTTTTTCAAGTTCTTTCAAGAATTAAGTGTCTCTTATAAAAGCTGAATAAATTAGCAGGAAGGGTGCATGAGAGTTTGTTTGCAGTCTACAAAGACCAGGACAGCACATAAAAAGTAGGACTGAGTATGTGTAGAGCACTCAGGCTTCTATGTACAAGCTGAGAGGCGCTAGAAATGTGTAGGGGCTACATGATAACCTTCAGAGCAACGTTTAAGACAATTTCATGAGGCATCTTCTTTATGCACCTGGAAAGAGAACACCTCATGTACACATGGGAGCAATACTAACAGGTGCTTATGCTTCTTTTTACTTCTGCCTAGTCCTGAACTTGCAGGTGAAACTAAATTATTTGCTAGGAAATTACTGTATGCACTGCTAATAATAAATAAGAATCAGTGTGTTACTATTAACTTTAATTAGAAGATATTTATAAGTACAGTATTTCAGTCACAGCTTCTCTCGGCCGTACCATTTTTGCACGAATTATCACAAAACTCAGTATTTGGCATATTCTGATTTTGCCACAGAGTGAATCAAACTACATCAACTGAAATTGCCCATTCTTCTCCAAGAAAAGATCAGGCAAAGCATTCTGCTCTTCCTGCTGAAGTCATGCCTTACGCCTGCTATATTCATTGAAAATATGCAATTTGGATTCTGATCCAATGAGTGAAGCCATGATAATGAGTCTTACAGACACGCTGGGGTGCACTGAAGCACTGACCCACAACAGTAACAGATAGATGTATTAAAACCCATTATGTACTTTCTATTCAAGCACAGACCAGCTGCTATCAGCTCTTTCATTGCCACCTCTTGCCAGGCTGTACATGTTTGACCTCTCCTGGAGCTGGAGTCTGCTTGTACTTTCAGCCATTAATTTGACAGGCTAAGGACATGTCCAAACCATTTACTCTCTTGCTTTCTGATAGTATAATAGGACACCATGCTGCTACATTCTTGAACCAAACTTAACTTTCTGTGAAAATTTTATTGAGTTTAAAAATGACACTATTTTCTTGAACATGGCCAAAACCACAAAGAATTCCTTTTTTCCAGCTATTGTCACTCTTCAGTCAATTCCCACTATTTAGAGATTTGCTGTACCGATATCATCTTGTTTCACTATAGACTCTACTGCTGCCTAAAACTTTCAGAGAGGGTTCTTAATTCAGGCTTCTGTTTAGCAAGAGCTTAGTTTGAACTGACTGAGTAGGTCATCAAGTAGACAAGCAAAAGAATGAAATTCTATTTCTCAGCTGCAGTATTTGCTTGCTGTATGATGGTCTTGGGCAAAACAGGTATCTGAACATATAAAGAGCTTTTTCATATGTTAAATGACAATGCCAATTCTTTAGTTACACATTACTGAAATTATGGCCCCAAACACTAATTTTTGGCGGACCTGGAGACTTACCAACTATCTGGAGGCTGGTGGACAGTTATTCTCCTAGCCTCCCTACAATCCACGCAAACAGAAACTCCTCTCAGGGTGACTTGGGTTACTCAGCACAGCTCCCCTGATCACAGTCCTGGCCTAAGTGAGCTGTGTTCTTGGGACTGACTGTATAAAAAGTCTATGGAGATTGTACTCTCCAGGCCAACACACACCTTTGTGAAAAGCTACTTTTTATCCATATCGCTTCCTGTTTCTTTTCTGATGTAACAGGTGTGTATCCAAAAACAGATTTAAAGTTGAGATAGTTCAGGCCATGATAGCCAGAGCAAAGTCCAGCTCAACTGGCCCCACGGTATGGGGAGGGAGGGGACAGGAGGCAGGAACTGTGGTTAATGTGGGAACAGTGACTCTCTCCAACAACTACTGCTACCACTGCACAGCTACAAAATAACTGTAGCTGATTACATTCTCCTTTAGATTGTTCCTTCCCACCTGTTACCTGCACCCTCTGCCCAGGTTACATGGATACATAGAGCCCTCTGCAGGGCCATGGTCTCCTACAGGATTATTTTGTAGATACAAATTAAATCTTACCTTGGGAATAAGTGTGGCCATGACTCGGGCACCGACAACTAGTCAAAATGTTAAAAAAAAAAAAAAAAAAAAAGGTATGGTTAAAAGGGGAAAACTAAAGCGGAAAACTAAAGGTTTACGTCCTAGAAGTCTCCTGTAAGCACCCCTTCCAAGGGCCTGCAGCTGAGCCCGGCGGCGTGCAGCGGGAGCGGGCACGGCGGGGGCTTTACAGGGGCGGAGCGGCCGCCGCTCCTCGCTTTCCAGCCGCGGCCCCGGGAGAGACCCCGGGAGAGATCCTGGGAGGGACCCCGGGAGGGACCCCGGGGGTGCTTTTCGCCCCGTCCCGCCGCACTCACGCTGCCCGCTCCAGCTGCCGCAGCAGGCGGGACACCCGCGCCCGCCCCGCCGCCATCGCCCGGATCTGGGGACGGCCGGGAACGGGGCCCGGGACGGGGCCGGGGCCGGGCCGGCGGCAGCGCCTCCTCCCGGGACACCTGACACACGGGTGACCCAAAGAGGGACTCGCACGGCTGAGACGAGAAGTGTCCGCATTCAGCACCCCCAGCCCACGGTGCTATGGTCAGCGTTGTCAAAACCCAACTCACGCCTGTTTTAGGCATGCGAAATCTGGTTGCTAAAATATACAGCACAGAACGCAAATGAAAAGTGACTAAAATCTAATTAGGACTGAGTGCATGTCGTGTATTTGTCACAGGAAAATACTGAGAGTAATGGAATTGTGAAGTGAAAATAATAAAAAGCCCTATGGTCCAGAAATTAAGCGAAATACTTTTCCAACTCTTCAGTTGTGCCCAGTGACAGGACAAGGAGGCATGGTCATAAACTAAAATTCAAGAAGCTTCACCTCAGCATGAGGAATTTCTTCACATGGAGGGTGGCAGAGCACTAGAACAGCTGCCCAGGGAGGTTGTGGAGTCTCCCCCCTTCTGGAGACATTCAAAACCCACCTGGACATGTTCCTGTGTCACTTGCTCTAGGTGACCTGACTTGGCAGGAGCCTTGGACGATCTCCAGAGGTCCCTCCCAACCATAACAATTCTGTACTTTTATGAAATCACAGTAAATTACGGTGCAGAATGGATCAAAATTTTATAACCAAATTTTTAAGCTGTAAGCTATGCTGCCTGGCTGCCAGCAGAGCAGTATACCAGTATTACGCAAAGGAAACATTGGATACTGACAAAAAAGCATTGTTTTTCTATTGTAACAGATGTAAATATTTTGCCTTTGTATACTCTTTATGTCTTACTAGATGATCTTTAAGGTGTCTTCCACGCCATATCATTCACTGATTCTATAAGCAGATCAGATAAGCCTAAAACTGATGATTTTGCAAGGTGCTGCTTGGGAAAGCAGGTTAGTGGCCTGCTCAGGCCCCCACACGAAGCAGCAAAATCTTTATCCACTTGTGAGAGCCAGAAGTGACAACAGCACAGGAGCACCTGCACCTCTGCTCAGGTGACCACTTTGCTGCTGGAGATGAACACACTTCATAGGATTTTGGTGGAGAAAATTGACCAGCAGCCTTGTGAGCAGCACAGAATTCTCATCAGGTGTGTATATGTATGGGAAAAGAGCCCTTCTCTGTGGCTGAGCACGTACAAGATGTGCCCTATGGAAATGCCTGGAAGATCAGAGGTCTGGAATGTCTCCCTGACAACTTTTTCCACCTGCCCAAGCAATTGTTGCCCCTGCTTTCAACATTGAAGGGTTGGAAACACAGGGTTGTGCCCACAAGACCTTTCCAGCCATTGACAAGTCCAAAGCAGCCTGCTGCAGCGCTGCAGACACTCAGCACAGAGGCAAGAAGCATTAGAGAGGCAAAGAACACACCTTATGCAAGGCCCATAGGTTGGGCAGTGGTCAGTCTAACAATGCCATCCAAGCTCCAAGGTGTACATAACCCTTCTGCCCTCAGCAGCTCCCCTACACAAAAGTTTTGCTGATGCTTTTTACTGAAGCTGCCACCCTAGCTGTACAGAGTGAGACAAGAGAACTGCTAAAGTCACCCAGCTTTTTCAAAAGCTCACTTGTAGTGAGGCATTACAATACCACTAACTACTCAAAAACCTCTAAGTTTGAAAACCTAATTTGAGAAACTTGTTTTAATAACTTTCTTATCAGGGAACAGCATCTTCCCTGTAGCTAAGCCACACATAGAGAGAGCAGATTTTTTTTTCTATTTCAAACGTACATGTGACACTACAAAGTTCAAAAGAGTAATGGGAAGAAGTCTGAGAGAATTTCTACTACCT
This sequence comes from Horornis vulcanius, assembly GCA_013401035.1. Lineage (NCBI taxonomy): Eukaryota > Metazoa > Chordata > Aves > Passeriformes > Scotocercidae > Horornis > Horornis vulcanius. Next base: position 101,057 of record VZUA01056570.1, read on the forward strand.
GCTCTGAAACTGCTGGGTAAACACTGTAAGATTATTTCCATAAAATGATGGAGTACTGCTATTACAGGGAGAAACTTTGGTCTTAACCTGTACAAGTATTTTTCTGCTGAACTCAATGGCTCGTCAGCAACTTCTTTTCATCAACAAAATGCTCTAGAAAATCTGTACAATTTCTCAGGGCCTGCAGTATCCATGTTCGCTTGGATTCTGAATATCAAAGCTGAGTGGAAGAAATTGACTTACAAAGCAAGAGCTCCACCGTCAGGCCACCTGCTCAAGGCAGAGAGCAGCAGCCACATCCTTTAACTGGACTTGCGGCTGCTACTCCATCAAAACTCCACCTCATGTCTGTGGTCCACCCCCAGTCCCAGCTATCTGAAAATAGGACAGCTTTGCTCAGCTTTTGTCCTGGCAGAATGCTGCAGGCCAACAGTGAAGCAACATTATCTGTGAAACAAGTCACTGTGAAACCCCTAACCTGGGGGGAACCAGGGTTCCTGACTCCCTTCACAGGACACCAATTTCCCTTGGAAGGAGAACACAGCTCTCCTTGTCTACCAGCTAAGAGCCAAACGCAGAATGTTTTAGAAAGATCAGAACGCATTTATTGACAGATACGTGTGTGACTAGAGCACGGGGCAGGAGGCTGGCGGCGACAGTCCCTTCCCACACCTCGGTGGGCATCCTGAACCCGTGCTGCACACTGTCCCTCATGCCTTCTTTCTCCTGCCCCCGCCTGCGCCACCGCCCGCGGGCTTCTGCTGCTGTGCCTGTCGCCGGGCTCCGCTCTTCTTGCCGCTGCGCCCAGGCCGCTGCTGCCGGCGGCCGCGTTTGCCTCGCTTCGACTGCTTCTTGCCCTTGTTGGCAGCGGCCGCCTCGGCTTCCTCCTGCCGCAGCTGCTTGTTGACGGCGCGGGTGATGTCGAGCACCGGCTTCTTGCTGCCCATGTCCCGCAGCAGCTCCAGCTGCCGGCTGCGCTCGGCCGCCAGGTTGCCCAGCAGCGGCTCGAAGCGGCGCTTCTTGCCGCCGCTGCGGGAGGGCGGCTCCGCCGACTCCTTCGGCAGCCGCGGCTGGAAGCGGCCGAGCGAGGCGGTGGAGACGCGAGCGACGCGGGCGACCCGGCGCAGCTCGTCGCGGTCCTGGTGGCCGGTGGGGTGCAGGGGCGCGGCGGGCACGGCGCTCCCGGCGCGGTGGGCTCGGGCCAGGTTGCGCAGCCGGTTCAGCTCGTTGCGCGCCACCCGCTCCCGCT
>VZUA01056573.1:8993-19180 GCA_013401035.1 Horornis vulcanius
GAGGTGTTACTAGAAAAATGTTGCTTTAAAATGGGAGCCCTAAAAACCAATGATTACGTTAATGTTTGTTCCAATTGTACACTCTGGAGCATCATGTTAATCCCCAAGGAGGCAGGGGCTTTCTATTTTTAATGGCTTCCTTCCCACTTGGAGCCTATGGGTCAAATGCTTTGCCTGTCTGCCAGTCCATAAAGGGTCTGGATACTTTGCCAACCACACGCACCTACTGTCTGCTGTGAGCTGGTGTACCAGGCCTGGAAAGGAGTTTTGTGACATCTAATGAAATACTAATAGGGCTGTGACAGATTGTGTTTCTTCTTTGGTAGAACTGGCAGGAACTGGTTTTTGAACCAGAGTTGCCTCGAGTCCAGTTCAGCCTGGGTAGGTGTGGGCAACTGTTCAGGTTCCTTTCTAAGAACACTAGAAAACAGTAGAGAGAGAAAGGGATAACAGGCAATAGCCAAGTGGTCCAGACTGAGTCTGAAGACAGTATTCACTTACTCTTTCTGAATAACTAATTGTCCTGGTTTAGGGCACTAATTCACAGCAGCACTGGCAGGACAAAAATGACCTCACTGGGTCAGGGTGATGCCCTGTAGGTGACTGTGGCTAGTACTGAATGCTTAAAGAAGGTGCATCTACAGACGTTCTTTTCAGCAGAGGCTCATGCCTCAGCATCCAGACCATCATGGTCCAGCAAACAATGGATCTGCCATCCATCAATGTATTTCATTTCAGGAACACAGTGTAAACTTCTCACCACCACAACATTTTGCCAATAATGAGGACTAGAACTAATCCCATTCCATTAGTCAGATACAGGAATGAATTGTATATTTTTATGGTTGATTGTATGAAAGATTTTCTTTGGCTTTTTTTTTAGGTTTGCAGACAGAAACTGTTACCAGATGCTCAGTGTTTGTTTTACCAGAGGGATGGTTTTTTAAAAGTCAGCTTCTCTGTTAGAGGGAAACTTCTACCCAGTCCTGCTGATGAGAAATATCAATCCACTTGAGATCAAATTACCTAGGAGATTGTAACCTCTTGTTAACAACGTGGGTAGTAATATCTTCAGATCTTAAAACCAGATATGGAACAGAATATCTGTCCAAGTCTCATACTGTGAAAAACAGTTTTTAAAATGAAAAGAGGTCTGAATGACTTTCACTGAACTGATAGAGGTGAACAAGGGGGAGGATCTCTCTGTTAGAAAAACTAATTTGTTGCATCCTTGTGTTTGGTTGGGCTCTGTCCTTTTTGGGTATGCTTTTGTTTTTGTCTTTCAGTGCATTTTCATCCTCTCCAGCTGAACAGCTGATGTCTCCTTGAGTGTGTCTTTAAATGCAACAATCATGCAAGTAAAAAAAATCCTGGTTATAAGTGGGTGAAATCACAAGTGGGTTCATTTCCCTGCCCCCACTTCTTTGTAATCAGAAGATAAAGTCACTCCAGAAAATGCAGAGGAGGCTCTGCTATCCATGGCATGTCGTGCCTACAGTTAGCACACATTTTAAATCACAGTTCTGGAGTTTATTTATACAGCTAAATGTCATATGTTTAAAAATAATGAGTTTATTCAGAAAGAAAAATTCTCCTCAGAATGATTAATTAATGGAGGGAGACTCATTCCCAGTGTAACAGCCAGCTAGAATTATTCCAGGCCTTCTATTGAAGTCAATTACCTGTTGGAAAATCTGTTCCATCCACCAAGTCGGTCCAAGTTCAACAGCTTGAAATAATGAATGGCATATAGAAAGAAACAGTAAATTTTTCCTAATTGCTTGTTCATCTCACTGTGACCTGTCAGTCACATTCAATGACAACAAACTGTTTTGGGAGTTTAAAGATAAAAATAATAGGGTTTAGACAAAGAGTGGCTTAGATGATTTTTTCATAATGAAACAGTTTGGGTTTTCCTAATATGTATGAGCCTTCCTGAAAGAACAAGTGACAGTGATGTTCTTAAAATGGTTGTGCCATAGAGCACTATCACAAAATTGCAATTGCTGCTTTTCAGAATCGTCACCTCAGCTTGCAGGCAGCTGCAAAGCAGTCAGGCTCACCTGGATGCTCTGGTCTCCCAAGAAAGCTTCCTTATTGCTTTTTTCCTGGTCTTTCAGCTAATACATTTGTGTGGACCCCAAATGAGCAGGATCAGATGAACTATAGCCACAGTGAACTGCTTTGCTGGATGGTGACTACAGCTTAATATCCCTCCCAATTCAGGTTTGCTCTTTGTCCCCAGCTCTCAGAGTTTCATAATGAGTAATGGAGATATAAAAACATATTTTACAGTGAAACTTTGCAAAATGACAGCCAAGAAATTATTTTCCCTAGTAACTTTAAATGGATCAACACAGTCAGTGTTAAGATATTCTAAGAAACAGAGGATGGGGGAATAACAGCATTTAAAAAGCGTGTTGTCTCATGTAGATGTTCATGGGGAGATGGCATTTGTCTTTTGTTCATAAAAAGATCTCAGCTCTAATAATTTCAAAATATTAATGGCATAGTACATAAGCAGCAAATGAATATATTGACTAAAGCTGGGACTGATCTTTTCCAGTGGATTCCTAACTTGTCTAGTAAAAAGAAGAATCTAATTCAAAGAATTTATGCAGCTGACAGGCCGGAAGAGCTCTGGTGGAGATGGTCTTGTCTCTGAAGTAAGTAAAATGCATTTGTAAAACTTACTAACTACAAGCTTACACAATGAACTCATTCTTAGGGTAAGTACATAGGTTTGGGGCTTGTTTTGGGGTGGGTTTTTTTTGTTTTGTTTTGTTTGTTTGTTTGTTTGTTTGTTTATTTTTTGTGGGAGGAGATTGTTTGGATTTGTCAGGGGGTTTTTGTTTATTTGTTTATGTAAGTAGTGAATTTTTGACAGAAGCTAGCAAGAGTTCACTCAGGAAATTCAAAGCTATCCCTGACCATGGGTTATCAGCTCATTGTCATGGTTTGTCATTCTGCTTAAAAAAGTAAAATCTATATCAGGTACAAAGTAACTAAAATTGTTTGGAAGGAGCTACTTTTAGTTGTACTGCCAGGTCATTTGAAAGATGTTTTCAGTATTAATTTGGGAGCAGAGGCAAATAGACGAGTTGCATTTTCTAGTTTTCCTTTGGAGAAGAGAAGTCCATAGTGCTCTTGCACTCATTTGGGATCTCTTTACTTGAGATCCTGTGTGTGTCCAGGGAAAATGAGGTGAAAAGACACCAAAGAGGAGATGGCTGCTGAAAAGCAGCTGTTGGTTTGGAGAAGCATCTGAACCAAACAGCACCAGTGGGGCCTGGGCTGGTGGTGGAGCAACACAGAGAAGAGGCAGATGCTGTGGGAGGTTTATATATATTTTATATATATATATTGATATCTTCAGAGGACTAAAGTTCTTACTACTGCTAGTGAAGGTACAGAATACTTTCTTTCTCTTCTGTGAAAATACTCCTAATTCATGCCTTTCCTAAGATAAAAATCAATCCCTGTGTGACAAAGAAGTTTGTTTTGAGATATTTTTAACTTGTGTTAAAAAAAAAAAAAAAAGCTGGTGTCATTGCCTGTTTTCTGTCTGTGCCTGTAAAATTAGAAGAACTCTATTGATTCACACAGCAGTGATGCACAGCAGCATTTGTACTCTGAGGAGGATGAAACACAGTCACACATTCAAAAGAAAACATATTTAATGAATCCCCTTACATTAATTTGCCACCAAAAGAGAATTTTTGTATCAAAATGGATCATTGCTCACATGAAGGCAATGACTAAACCCAGCAAAATACATGTTCAGTGCAGTAAGCACCAAGGGAGACAATGCCATGCAGATGTCTGTGATTTATGGTGCTCTGTTCTATTGTCTTCTAGGCTTATACCTGATAAGAGAGGAAAATTCCAAGAGATGGCAAAGACCTCCTTCTGTTTCAGCTGCCCATTTTTTTGGTATTGTTCAAAAGATGATTTCTCTGGCAGATATTACTTAGTTTTCAGTCATATCATTCTTAAAATATGCAAGAAATACTTAGTGAAGACCATCAATTAAAAGAAAAAAGACTACAGAACACACTTGAATATGCAACTAATTATTTTAACTGCTATTCCAAAAGGATGGTGCATTTAATAATAGCCTGCTTTTGTAGAGCATCTCTCAGATGCAGACTTGAAAACGTGGTAGGTAAATTGTCTCAACATGTCTATGGGCTAGGTAAGTACTATTAATCCCTTTTTACAGACAGAGAAAGCTGAACATCAGAGAGCCAAGAATATTGCTTTCCAGCTTTGGTGTTACAAAAGGACTGTCAGAGCAGAGAGTATTGTGTTAAATTCCACCCACTAAGTCCAATTTAGCCTTTTGCCTTTCCAGCAGAGGAGTCTGTTACAACTTAATCTTTTCAAGTCACAGATTATAAGGCAGGGATGGGTTGTTCATTTCTGACACACACAACACGTATCTGAAGTTAACTGAAAGCTTCTAAGTTAAAGGTTTCATAAATATGTCAGAATGGATGTAGTCCCTCCTAAAGTTCCTTAGCTTGAGATTGAGGAACTTTAACCCACCACTCTGTTGCTTGTGTTCACAGTGTGGGTAAACCCCCCAAGAATGTATGGCCCTACTAATGTTTGTAGTGGTTTTTTATGTATCATAGGCAACCTGGATATGAATTTCTGTGTGCATCTAATCAGCAGCCTTACTTCATGCAGTTTCTCCAACAGATACTAAAAAAAAAGCCCAAAGGCTAACAAGAAAGTTAAGTTCATGATGAATAGAAAAACGTAAAAACACAGCAGTCTGGGAAGGTTAAAAGTCTGAAAGCAATTTTCAGTCCTCAGCATAAGTGTTTTTTCTACATGAAAGAGGATATATTTTAAGGTAGAGTTGCTTAGTGGGATGGAGATATACTTTGATTAACACTTTTTTGATCCTCTCTTGCTGAAAATGAAAAAAACCCTGTTGCTCTGGGCACCTTAGGCTCCAGTTAGGATGCACGCAGATGGGTTTGCCCTGGAGTGGGCTGTCTGCTGCAAGGGCTGTCTACAGCTTCGACTTGCATTGTGTGCAAATCCAGCCAGAGTGCAAAGCCTCTCCCTCTCCTCTGTCCCACAGGTATGTTAGGTGCTCTGTTAATGCCTATCAGGATAAAACCAGCCTGTTCTTCACAGTATTTATGAGAAGTTCCATGTGGCCTTGGGCAAGCTCACCAGTGGCAGCAGGCATTGGTAAGAGGAGCCCGCCCTGGCACAGAGAGGGTTGAGCCTTTCTGTTTGGCAGAAGCACCTCTGAAACAAGAGCTGGTGGAGGTGCTACCAGTGCACTGGCTAAGGGCAGGAGCAGGGAGCTGCATGTGCAGGGCACTGGATCGTGCTGTTGTTTCCAGCTTGGTGCTGCCTCCAAGGTGCTGCAGGTGCCCTGAAGGTGGTGAGAAACACCCCTGGCCTTTACAACAAGTGTATTGCAGTGGCAATATTTAATCTCACCTGAGCAGAAGGCAGTGCTTTCTCAGACTTGTCTGGAGCCATGAAAAAAATTCCTATAGGAACTCAGCCCTTTCTTGGGCTAATATGCTACTTGTATGCAAAAGTTTGCCTTTGCCCTTATCATGCTGACACAAACCACACCACACCTCAAGGGTATCCATGTAATAATTGTTCCATATACAGCCAGCCCAGGGATAAGGTGCTTACCATGTGGGATGGTACCCAATACCATGGATGGTTTGGGTAAGCTCTAAGGATGTAAGGAGGGTGGTTTAGACCATGGTGGTTTAAACATGTCATTGAAAGCACAGGCTAAGTTGTGTGAAAAGGAAAGGCGCTGGAAATGTCACTCCTTTCAGCAGCCTGTGAGACCTAGTCTTAGGGCTGGCAGAAAAGGGAAAAATTGCAGAAGGTTCTATAAAGAGTTTATGCTTTAGAGTTCAAAGCTTTTTAGAAAGCCAAGTAATGCAGGTGACAATGGTGCAATTTTTTGAAGGAATCTGGTTTTTGAAATAGGTCTGTGGAGAATATTTGAAAATCCCATTGGTTGTCTTATTGGTATACTTTTGGACACCCACAATCTCCCACTGAGAAGTTTTGTGAAGTTTGCATAGCCCAGAGAAGCTGCATGCAGAGGATAGTGCAGAGTTGGCTACAGGAGAGCTCACACTGGGGTATGTTCTTCCTCTGGCTGATGTGGTGGGTGGTGGGGCCTTTTAATCCTGGCCCATGAGGATGTGTGAGTTTTAGCATGCCCTGCATGAAAGAAAAAGTGGGATGAAAAGCATCCATTAAAAACTTCAACATTGGTAAAGATACAGAGGGTAGTAAAAACATGGCCTGGTACAGGGATAAACAAAGGTGAAAAGAATTGTCCTTTGTATTTTTTGTATCCAAAATTTTTGAGGTAAAACTAAAAAATAAACAGAAAAAGTGGAAGTAGTCCCCAGAGTTTCCAAGAGAAAGAAACAAGATATCTGTTCATGTATTCTGTGTACTGTCTCCCCACTTTCACACAAATACCGCAGTCCATGTGCAGCTGTGGGAGAAAAGAGCTGAAAAGGATGAGAATGTCTTTAAACACCTTCAACAATTATGCTGCAGTGAGGGATAAAATGAAGGAAAAAGAAAAGACTCCCTTCTTTCCCTCATCTGGTTTTTTTTTTCATTCCTCATTTAACATTCACAAATGAAAAGTTGAGAATAGTTCCTTTCTGGAGTCAGGTTTTACTTTTGGGATATTTAGTAGATCTTTGTCCTTGTACAGAGTTGGTTATACTAATAATTATTGTCTTCCCTCACACTTCACTCTTCATCTTAAGAGAAGAATGAAGTGTGGGCAACAGGACATGGTAGTTTTGAGTGTTTGTTTCTCAATTTTGGATGCCTGGAAAAGTAAGTTCAACATGTTGCAATTTAGTGGGAGCAGTTGTGTTGTGTTCAGGGCTCGCTAAAGGAGCTCTTAAGGAGGCAAAGAGAGAGGAAGTTGATTTTGATCTTGTCTCTTTCATGGCTTCTTTAGGTCTCTCTAACACTTTTTGGGAGCTGTGTAGTTCCATCCAAAGTATGGTAATACAAAAGCACTAAAAATACAAAGGTGAGCTGAGCTCATTAATCCTGCCAGGAGAAAATAAAAGAATTAGCAAAGTCTGTATATGATAGGCAGAAACAGCCAAACCAAATGCCACCTCTGTGAAGATAGATGTCCTGCAAACACCAAGAGCCTATGGTACTATGACCTTTAAAACACATATGTTTCATAAGTGGAAAAATGAACCGAAGAAGCTGCTGGTGAAGCTATTGAGAAGCTGAACTGTTCATTTATCCATTAACATCACACAGGGTTTGCCAGCTGAGCCAGGAGGCAGAGCTGACAGGGCCCCCATGATTTCCTTTTCATACAAACCTGCACCAAAGCTGGTAGCCATGGGGAATGCCTCCTGTAGGACATGAATTGTTTTACAATATTACAATTGCCTTTGGTGCCAGCCCCGACCATCAGCAGTGGGTCCAGTCACAGCACTGATATTTGCCACTGCAAGGTGTGGAACTGTGTGGAAAAGCCCAGCTAGGGAAACAGAGCTGTGCTGGTGGAAAATGGACAGAAGGAGGGGAGAGCAGACCACGAGCCTTTGAAGGGGAAGAGTTGTTTTAAACAGGTACATTTCACCAAAGCTGGGGGCAAGAGAAATGAGACAAAGCCCAGGTGGCGTGTTCTGGGCAAGTGAGAAGTGTGCAATAGTGAGTGTGTGGATTCACTGTGCCTGCCTCCAAGGAGCAGGGATCAGGAACACAGTGGCTGCAGTGCTGCTCTGACAAGCCATGATAAATGCCAGCTTTGTTAGTGTGTGTGGCAAGTTACCAGGAGTTCAGCAAATTCCTGAGCTTGGAGAGCCTCGCATTGGGAAGAAAATATGAGCTGTGAAGTAATAATGATAATAACAGGATTCAGTGAGGCAGATGTAATCCACATTTCTTCAGCTGATCCTGGCTCGCAGCACCAACTCTGCCTGACAAAATTGTATTCACAGGGATCTTTTCAGAAGTTGGTTTCAACAGCTGAGCTATGGTGTGGCTCAGGCTAGTCTAGAGCTGAAATACAGCAATTTTTTCTTGGAAGTCATATTTACAGAGTACTTAAGTGAGGCAAGTACCTTGAAACATTGTCCACAAGACTTAGTAGTTTGAGGAGAAGTTTCCCACTCATTTTTAACACTGCTGAGTTCATTTTTGCTCTATTAGCTTATTGTCAAAAAGACTTGGTAGTTCTGGGCTTCATGCAAATATGTATTTGAAGCAAGCACATAGGAGCCTGAGAATAGCAAATATTGACTCTCTTCTGTGTCAACAGAAAAGAAAGTGCAAAACTGGCACTGCAAAAAGTGGACAGATCAAATTTCATTTTCAAAATCAACATTTGGTGTATTCTTTCTGCTTTCAGCACGACTTGATATGTTGATGTTAAGAGGCTGAAATCCCTCCTGCTGCAGTTGGCCTCTGGGTGAGACATCAGTGACAAGTCAAATTCTCTGGGATGCTCAGGATCCTGACAGGCACCACACACATTTCTTTTTCTGACCAACAATGCTTCTCTCAGGCTATCTCCTGCAATTCAGCTGACACAGGCACCTGTACCCTTTGGATACCATGGAAAACACCCTGCAGGATTTGGGCACTTCTGAAGGTGAGCTTTCACATTGAAAGTTTTCAGGTCCATTACACTTCTCTATCCTTTTTGGACAAGAAATATCTGCTATCTTTGGTGAAAAACACTGTTATTTCAGTTAGACTAAAGTAAAACATAAGCAGAAGTAGTTATTTACAGCATGCACAGTAGGAAAATCAGTCACAGTTGATTGAGTCTTAAATGGAAAAAACCAGCACACATGCTTGGACCTTTGAGAATTCATTTTCTTGTGCTACCTGGCTGGTGCTCTCCTGACTCATCCCTTGCTGGGGGCTTTGCCTTCCTTCCTTAACTGTGGCCACATGTCTCCAACAATTTGTCATGTCATTAACTGTCACCACAAATACCTACCCACCTTCTGTGCCTACCCACAGAGTCCTACCCTTCCACCTCCTCCTCCCTGGTGGCCTTGGACATGCTGTGGAGTCATGTACTGGTGGGGGATAGACCACCCATCTGTGTTGAGACTTACCTTTATTTTTTGTTGTTGTGACTTTATCATTCACTGGGTTGCTTCTTTCATCCTGTGGACTGTGAAGCTGCAGGATGTTTTGGGGCACAGGAGCAGGGTAGGAATGAGAAGTGTCAGCTCGGCTGGCTTGGGGTGGCTTAAGGTCTCTATGAAATTGTGGCCTCAATGTGTTTCTGCCAGAAGCATCTCCATGTTTGAAGCCAAATACTTGGTGTCAATCTATCAGCAGAGCTATTTGATACAGTTGTCTAAATGAGCTAGATGTGTGTAATCCCTGACTCTTGATGGAGAAAAGATGTGACAGTGATTAGCCACTTTGGGACAGCTTTCATTTGAAGAAGGATGGATATGGTGTGATAGTTGGAAATCTCAGAGGTGTGGGAGCCATCCACCAGGCAAGGTTCAAACTAAATGTGGGGCTTGAACTCTGTGCCTAACTTCAGAGACCTTCCCCTCTAAATAAATCTGAAGCCCATTGGCAGCTGCTATGCATAAAGGCTTGCAGTTATACTCCTGTATGCTGGGCAGTAGATGTACAAACATGGGCACCAAATCCCTGCAAGATACAAGCTACACTTCCCCATGTTTGATTTAATTGCCAGTCACTGACCAGCACGCTGTTTTTCACTTTGTTTTCCTACTGGACAAAAGCACTGGATTGGTTTTTACTATGTAACTGTAAAAGGTGAAGGCAGGTTATTTTTCTACATCATCTTTTCAAGGGTAGCTGAAACCACATGGGTTCCTAAAACTTGTTCTGAGGAAAATCTGGTAAATCTGTTTTAGTTTTTTTTCCATCTACACAGTACCCACCAACATCATAGTCAAGATTTGCCAATGAAGCTTAGGAAAACTAGATGTGGACCACAATTTTCTTTCTAAAGTGAAAATACAGGTACTTTGAACCTGAAAGACAAAAAAAAATTAAGAGTAGTGTGGAGAATGCCAATTTCCTCTAATTTCACCTAAAGTAATTGACCCGGTCTGGTCAGAAAGAGAGTTGTCCTAGCATTGTGTTTCAAATGTGTTGGATTCATAGAGACCAGCAGGAAAGATCTGGGG
>VZUA01056576.1:616-17100 GCA_013401035.1 Horornis vulcanius
AGGCAGGAAGATCTTGATGTTTGTCTTTATTGTCCCTTTGTGTGGTTCTGCAAAATAGGACTGGAGTGGCATCAGAGGGCAGGGAGACTTGGTGGGACTGTGGGGCTTTGAGGGGAGACAGAAGTTCTCTGTTCACAGTCTTGGCCTGTCTTTTCTGTTGGGAGGCAGGAGGGCTCTCATTGGGAATAACTGAGAGCTTTAAAACCCAGAATTTACCACCTACATGTCCTCCTTTTCTTGTCTGGTGTTTGACACCTTTTAGGGCTGGGTGACAGCAAGAGTCAGAGGACAAGGTGCAAGCTGTGGAAAGAGACTGGGCATACCTTTCCCAGTGATAGCTTGTTTATCCTCCCATTTACTTTCTCTTCCCATTTTACTGGTACAGAGTTGAATTATGGTGGCTGAGCCAATCTATAAATGCTCCCACATTCAAGCCAGACCTTTCTGATAGGCTCATTTTACCTGAGTCAGTTCTCACCTGGCTGAATACACAATTGCATGGGCAAACCCACCACCATAATGTGAATGAGAGCACCACAGAGCAAATGAAAAAGTGAGGAAAAGAGACAGGAGGCTGTTGAAGTCGGTATCACTGCTGAGAGATGTGCCTGTCAAATCTCAACGCAGAAGTGTGATCACAGCAGCAGAGCTCTGTGTGTCACACTGGAAGCTCACCAACTGTGTCTCTTGAATGTCTGGAAAGGCATCTGTCCTCCCTTGTCGAGGCTTGTTAGCGTGCTTTGTCAAGAACACGAGAATTTTGTTATCTTCATCTGACTAGATGAAGGCAAAAGTGGTTTTTACAGTTGCAAAATGTCATTGCCCTCTCAGAAATGTAGCCCTACTGGGTAAGAGAGTGATTTCTTCTAATAACTGCTCGTTTTAGGACTAGTCAAGGTACAAGGAAGATAAGGAACACAACTCACTAACAATGGCACTTGGCTGCTTCTAATGTCCACCTTCAGCAATTTTTAAGTGCAGTCCAAATATCCATCCCAGGTATTTTGATAGCCACAGCTCAGCAAAGAGAGCATTCAGCTCTGAAGGGATAAACTACTGTTAAATATGATCTCCCTAGCAAATCCAGATGCTAAGAAATGCCACGTGTTGGGGTGTACCCATAATCCTATCAATCACAAGGTATGGTGTCCTGGTTTAGGGCAAATTTGGGAGGAAACTTCCAAAGGGGTCCTCTAGAAAGCAGATTCAAGTGGCTCCTCCCCCAGCTGCTTCGGGAAAAGATTTCCTTGGAGAAAAGTGGAAAAAAACTTTCTTTAACAAGCAAAGTATTCACAAGCATAAAAAATTAATAATATGAAACAATAAAACCTCTCACTGCTCTGAAGAGAGATGGCAAATTCAGAGAGTCCTTGTTGTGGGGTGTAGCTCGGCTCACTCAGTCTCTCATCAGTCACTCCAGTGCTGGAAAATGCCTCATCCCAGTCCCTGGTGCACTGCAGGCGTGAGCTCCTCGTGCTCTTCTGGGTTTTCAGTCCAGAGCAGGCTGATCAGTTCCACAGGAAAAGAAAAGCCACAGTCTGGGGAACTTCTCTGCCTCAGCTAGCTAAAAACCAACTAAAAGCAAAGGGGAGCTTTCTCCTGCTGTCTGTGCTGCAGACAACACAGTCTGTGCGAGGGAACCTGGGGGGAGCAAGGGCAGTTTCTGCAAACAAACCCCACGCTTCTTCTCCCCTCTTCACTCTTAGAACCAGTCATAAAGGTGAAGAACTTAATATCCAGCATAAACAGAACAGATGACTGGGGAAACAAGCATAATAAAATTACCCTGGGACATTTGGTCAACTATAGCTAGAGCTGCAAAGAAATTTGGCCATCCATTGAGGTGAGATTTCTCTTACAGTATGGTCTGTGATGGAGGAAGTGGTGGGAATGATTCTCATCCATTTTTAGTAGTTGAGAGTTAGGAATACTCTCAGATAAAGTGATGAAAACCAGTTTCTCTTCATCCCTGTGTTTCAGGGATCAAACAGGCATCTCATGCTACCAAGGAGAAAGCTGGATGTCTCCTGACAGTTGTTACATGGGAAAATCCTGCCACCACAACAACAAATGGGAACAGGACTCTGTAGTTAAACCATTTGAATGGGAAGCTGTAGGATCCATCCCCTCACTCAACAACCCTGAATTTCTTTTGGGGTTTTGCATTAGCATAGTAGAGCAAGGTGGTTGGACTGGGCATCTGAGTGGATGAAAAGCAGAACCAGGGAAGTTGGCCAAATGAGATAGATGCCTGGTTTCTTCTGACCTGAGGCTGCTGAGAACAGATTCTCTTGGAGGCCTAAGGAGAGGGGTGGGGGAAATCTGTCTGCAATCTGTCTTCCTCCCTTTTTACACATGATAATCACTAGTAGACCAAAAAAATCTTTTTCAGGTAAAGTATACTTCACTTTTAAGGAATGAAATTTATTTTCCTCTGGAGTCCTGACAATCTTGGATATGTTGCAAAGGGAAAGTAAAAAATACAGGACTTGGTCTGTGCTTTACTAAACCCATAGGATACATGAATGTGCTCCCCCAAAGTGAGAAAGCCCTTTTTCTTCACTGGTAGAAATGCAAATAGCCTGTACCTGAGAGTGGGTAATAATTCATCTTCTAATGTCCAGTAGGTGCTCAGCTTCCACTGAAGCCAATCTGAAAGGCCTCCTGGAAATGGTGTTCTACTGATTTCTATGAAATATTTAGAAAGAGATATTTTTGACAAGAGGCCTAGGATCATAAATGTCATCTGAAGTAGTTCCTAGAACTTTTTAATGGGACTAAACATGTTGCAGGGACACTCACGTCCCTCGCCAGGATTCCATCCAAACTCTTCATGGAGCGGTGTTGTAATTGCAATATCTAAAAAAGTTGATTTAATAGCTTTTATAGCTATAGAGTCAATTGGACTTCTAAATGGGTCTTATTTAAATGCTTAAGTACGTTCTTATTTATTGCTGTCTTAGCAACATAAAGTTATATGACTTTGCAAACTTACATTTTCTTACAAATTTTTTCTAAAAAAGGCACAACCCAAACTAGGTCCTTTGCCAGTTGGGTATGGATCTGTGTTGGTAAACAATGGAAAGTAAACAGCAAATCACATAATGTTGCATTTGTGGGTTTGTTGNGAACCAGCCAACTACCTTTGAATCAGGAGATAAGAGTACATGTAGTTCATGGGTGCTTACAGTAAATAATGTGACATTTGGGAAGGTGATACTGCAGGCAGTGCATCATTTCAACATAATTCTTACCAGTGTTTGCTCCAGAGTACTTTTAGGATGCAGTAGCCTGTTCTGGCTACCTGCTGGGCCTCCAGAAGGTAGAAGATATAGGTTAATGTTTTAAGTTCCAGATCACACAGAAGAGGAGGGGTTAAACCCAAGTTTCCTGTATCCTGACAGAGCACTCCTTTAACCCTCGTTAATCTGAAGTCTAAATATTCCATTTTTCATGGAAAGGCAATCTGTTTAGACATATAAGTTGAAAGGAGAGAGTTTCAGGCATTAAGGCACAGGATTCTTTTTGTTTGGTTTTTTTTAAATGATTATTATCTGTGTGAAGAAGGAGACATACACCTAGAAGATGGTTCTTAGCTGCAGTTCTTGAATATGTGAAGAAATAACAGGCAAGGAGTGAAATTTGTCCCTGCTTACAGCTGTGATTTCACTGTTCTAGATCCTTTCAGAGCTGCCTACATTATGGGGTGATGCTGTCTGTAGATACTGGAGTGTTGATAATAGAGATGGGGAAAGATAAGTGCAACCTGACAGTACAGAGCTTTGATTTCCTAGGCTTGGTAAATTTTGTTTGAAACAATTATGGGTCCAAAACAACAGTCTTTTCCTGTTACTATTTACCTCATGCAGTTATTTCCAGTTCAATTAATCATTCAAAAGACTGGTCTGCTCAAATTTGGTGAGGGCTGATCACCCATCTTTACTCAAAATGAGAGGACAAGGGGACAACAAACGGGCTCTTGTGCATTCCCACATAAAGGTCTCAAATCAGGAAAGACAGACTGCTTACAGGTGAAAGAAGCAGAGAGTTCCACAGTGAGATAGCTGATGTGAAATCTTTCTTCCCATTCCTGAGACTTTTTGACTCACAATAACTTTTTTCCTACCTGTCCCTCAGAGCAACTTGAGCACTGTGGGGCTGCTCTTGACTGCCTTCCTTGCCACCCTTTCTGGCAAAAATTGCCATGCTATTTCCCCACACACCCCCAAGAAAACCTTTTGTAAAGGTTGAGCTGATGTTTTAAAGCTATCAACTTTAGTGTTTGCTACAGAGACTTCAATAATATTATACATTAGTGCTTCAGTCTCAGTTTTTCTTGAGTTATTACCAGCCCTTGGATAAGGATGCCCACTTGGATCTTTAATTCAATTTGTGCATTTTTAAAAAAATAATTTTATAGATGGAGGCTGCAAGAATGCTTTCAGATTAAGTCTAATCTGACCCCTCTGCAAAGAAAGCATATGGGATCTCGACCAGTGATGCCTGCAGGTAACCCAGCGACCTGGTGTGTGCCTCAGAACTTTAAGTGATCTGAAGATTGTTATTGCCAGCCCCTTCCTTGCAGCCTTGGGTATTTGGAATTTCTAGTAGTTGTTTTGCCTTTGTCTAGGAGATGGAGCCCTCTGGTCACAGTTTACTCTCTTTGTATAGGTACCTGTAGATTGTAATCAAGTTAACTTTTGACCTTTTCTTTGATACATTAAATCCCCAAATCACCCTCACTGTGAGCCTTGTGTCAGTTTTGTGTCATTCTTATAGGCTTTTTCCTTTTTTCCCTTTTTTTTTTTTTTATGAGAACATCAAATAGTCAACCTTTTGCTAAAAGGAGCTCCCATGTACTAACTTGTATATCTAACATGGAAGTACCATGAACTTTGCAGTATAAATGTGTAGGTGTTGGTTTATTGAGGTAGTTAAACATTAATATTCCTGTTTCACAAACTGAGAAACTGGACCTGAGCAGTCAGATACCTTATTCAGGGTCATGCTGGGATGCAGTGATACCTGCTCCCCACTCTGCTGGATGTCCATGGCAATGCTACTGTTCAAATCTGAACCTGGACACTTCTTCCTCAATGGCTTTGAGACTGTAGTTCTTCCCATTATATGAATGCATGTGCATTCATACATCAAAAAAGCACATGAAATTTGTTAGAATGTTGTTAAAGCTAAGAAACCTGACATGCCAAAGGAAAAAAATCACTGTTTAACAGGTTATAAATTTTAACATTTTCATGCATTAGGAGAATATCTCATTATGTCAGAGCATATGCTTTAATTTTATCTTTCTGCAAATACTCCTTGCCTCATCAAGTATGCAGACAACAGCAAAGGTAGAAGTCAGCAAGAACAGAAATGTGGTCAAATATGTTAACACAAATCCAGCTTGCAATTGAGAAGTGAGCGTTCTCCCTTCAAAGTTACCCTAAGAAGTGATTTTGTTTTTGAAATATTCTCTGTAATTAACATCTAGGTTGGACTCCTGTCATCAAACTGAGGAAAAACAGATGATCTGATACATACAAGTGGAGGGGGGTTTTTGCTTTTAACAAACATATCTAAATAACTCTCATTAGACACAGGTATAACTGATGCACCAACACATATTATTATTGAGACACCGAAAACTTGAAGCAATGTCTAACTCAGAACAGGCTTTAGAGAAGCCTGAAAATCTAGTTGGCAGTGTCTAGAGGAATATGAATTTTCTTACCAGGTTATGACCTTGCAAATTCCTTTATAGGGCTTGTTCTTTGTTAATATCACTGAGGCTGAGACTATTGCATTTCAATGCATCTGAATTCCTTTCCTTTGTTTGCCCCTGGAATGTGTCTTCTTAGTCACTTAGCTGTTGAAGACCTGGGTGCCTTTTTGTCTCAAACCTGTCCTGGAATATTACTGTCTCCATGGCAGAAGAGGATAGGTATGGCTGATAATATTATCTATTTTAACGCTTTCTTCAAGTAATGTCTCCTGAGTAGGAGGAACAGCCAGGCTAGAGCCTGCTCTTGGGTAGCTTTGTAAACTTCTGAGACAGTATTTCAGGCCCTTGTAATCACTAAGGGGCAGGAGGGAAGACTACTGTTTTCTTAGTTCAAAGGGCTCCAAAATGGGTAATCCAGTTTATCAGAAATTTGGATAATTCTCTGATCAAGCAGGTTGTGCTTTGGCAGAAGTAAACACAGTTTATAAAGGCCAGTTTGTCTAATCAAGAAGCATGAGGATAGCCAGAACAGACCCAATTTAGCAAAACAATAGTAGTAACACTAGTTTTTTTTAGGGTCTTACCATTGATTTTAGAGGGAGGTAAACTGAAATGCAGCTTAGAATTTTACTTGGTATGTCTTTATACCTTTTGAGTCCCAGTAAAATGCAATTTACCAATCTGCTGTAATACTCACAATCAGTCTGATCAATCAGATATTTGATTCGAGCTACCAGAACAATTCCAATTAATGGGACAGGGGAACCCCAAATATGTCCTTTCCTTCATTAACAATTCACAAAATGCAGGAAGGATAATCTCATTACTTCATGGGAAATAGTTCAATATGCTCTCATAGTTGTCTCCTATCTTGTCACTAGTAGGACTAGAGTCACTAGAATTTGAGTAAAGCTGGGTTTATTATTAACCAAAGCTTACGTTAGATGTTACTGCATCTGATTCTATTTTTGCAGTTATTTGGGTCCTGTTGATTTTTCATGAGCAAAATGCTGCCTGCGTGACAGTGCTCACACAAAGAAATTGTAACTAGCACCAGCCTGGCTACAAACTGAAATTCACAAGGAGGGGTGAGCCAGCCTGTGCTCCCTGCAGCCCAAAGGGTGATGCCTTTCCTTTTCTGAGGGATCTGCAGGTTGGGATGTAGGGATTGGATACTACCATGTATATGATGCAGCAGGCTGGAACTAGAAGATGCCATAAGTGCTGGCAGGGTGCTGCTCCCACAGCTGGGAGAAGACCCTTCGAGGTGGGTGCCATCCCACACTCGAGTAGCAGATTCTGTGCAGGATCTATGCAGCGTCTCAGGGCAGGGCTCCTCTCACAGACCAGCGGCAGAGCACCTCAAAAAATTGCATGTGCAGAGGAAGCAGGGCAGGGTGTGCAGCTTCTTTGCAGTCCTGTCACATGAGTCTGGCTGCATGGCAAAGCAAGCACCTCCTGGCTGGGCCCTGGACCAGCTCTGAACCTTTCCAAGAGGCTACGGGAACGCTCCGGAACAGCGCCAGCCTGCGTGAGCCTGGTGGTGCTGCCCTGCAGAATTGGGCCCTTGTGCAACCTGTGCTTGGTGTGGAATCGATGAAATACTACTCTGTGCAACCAGGTGTCAGTTTGTCCTTTTACAAGGTCTCAGTACTGACACTGGACTGCCAACTTCCCCCCTTACCCCCTCCTTTTGGTTATTTTTTTTTATTATTATTTTTTAGGAGAGGACAGGCAGGACTGAGGGAATCAAGATCCCAGAACAGGCACAAATAGGATTTTTCTTAGAATAGGCATTCATAGTCCTTCTGTGAATGATGGAACATGGAGAATACCTCCTGGATTTTTTTCCTGCCCACCCCTAACCTGTGTGATGGCACTGAACTGTATGTGCTCTGAGCTGGCACGCTGCACCACAGCCCTGTTCCCCTGACCCCCGGCCTTCCCCACTGCCCCAAACACGGTGCTGCAGCGTGCAGGTCACTCAGTCCTGGCACGTGAGGCTGAGGAGCTGTGAAATAAGCTGTGATACTGCCTTGTGAGATGGCACACAAGTGCCCCAGACATACACAGCCACCAGAGAGCCTATTATTTAAGAGGAGAGCCAAAGTCTCCAGGCTGCTGTGAGTCAAATGGACAGCGCACTTAAATGTGCCATGCTCATGTGCAGCCTGTCAGGGGAAAGAGCTGTTTCAGTGTTTGGGCTATATACATAAATAAATATGCAGAACTATCTTAAACCTTTCAGTCTCTGCTGTGTTTTATCCCACATCAGGGGAAGGAGGGGGAAGCAGAGAGATACAAACTGGGACCTGTGGCTCCTGTGTGGAAATGCACGTCGGTTTATGGTGACAGATCCCACTATCTCTGATCCCCTTACCTGGGGGCAGCTGGCTGATGCTGACACTAAGTACAGCCCTGGGGAGGCATCCTGAGCCAGCCACAGCAGTTGGGGCTCCTCGCCTGTCCCCCCGAGGGCGGCTCAAGCTGGGTGTCTCCAACTGTCCATAGAGGCCAGCCCAGGGTGAGATAGTGCCCTTAGAAACCTGGATGCTTTGCTGGCTGAGAGCCCAATCTTGCTTTCAAATCTTGTACTTGTCCTCGGGGTTGAAAACCTTCTGGGGCGTGAGAGCACCTTGGAGTTCCTGTGAAGTCTGAAGTACGTGTGGCTGTTTTTGAGAGGAAGATTGCCAGAGCATGTAGCAGCTGTCTCTGGCATGAAACTACAGCAAAAAATGCAACTTATCTGTGCCAGTGACACAAAAGTATGCGATAGCTCTCCCAGGTTTCATCTAAGCTGTTTCTCAGAGGGAGAGGAGGGTGGGTTTTGGGGCTCCTCAGGAATATGGGGTGCATCTTTGGTTGTTCCAGAGAGTCCCAGAGCTTGGAGCTGTGGCTATGGAGTGCCATCGCTTCCCCATGGCATCTGCTAGATCAGGGTGTGAGCCCCTCTGGAGAAAGGCTGGCATCCTGAGGAGGGGAAAATGGGCCTGTTGCGTGAGAGCTGGTGTCTTTGACTTATCTTAGTCACAGACATAAACAGCTGAAGGAAATAAGCCGGTTGATGTATGTGCTGTTGCTAAAGAGCATTCAAAATGAGAAATCTGTCTGCTTTTCCCAGGAAAGGGGAGGAGGGAGGAATCTGCTTTTCATCTTTCTTCTCTATCTTGCCATAATTTAAAAAACCGAGCAAACCAAACAAGCAAACCTCCCCCTCCTCCCATAAACAAACTAACAAAAAAAACCCCAAACAATCCAACCACAAAATCAAAATAACTCCTAGGACTTTAGTTGTCTTTTAATACCACTTTGCCAAGCTGGATAGAAATCAGTCAAGCCTCAAAGCTATTTGAGATGGGGGACTGAGGCTTTAGGTGCTTTTTAGGGTCTTGGGATGATAATTCAGGTTGGAAGGAGTTTCACTGGATCATCCACTCCAACCAACTATGGAAGCAGGGTCAGGTATTCCAGCTTATTAAATGAGGCTATATAATAACAAAATCAAAGCAAAAAAATCCTTTTTTCTTCAAGTCCTACAGTAACGACTGAAGACTAGAGAGTAACTGTATATGTACGTGTTTGTGTGTGTGTGTTTTCCACAAGCCATGGTTGCCAAGGAGCAACAATTCTTTGGGCTTTTGTTACCAGTTGTACTCTTATGCCGTGACCTCCCTCTTTGGAGCAGAGAGGGATGGGTTGGATCTGAAGATGCAAATGGTCTGGCCCAGCTCTTACACTGACAGCAGAGCCATGGCAGGACCATACTTCCTGAAATCCTGGTTGCAGTGTGCAAAATCCTAGTGAGGATCTCCTGGCAGAGCAGCACCATCCATAGGGAAAGTGAGTTGCTGCAGAAAGTAAATCCTGGCCTTTCCACACCTCTCAAACCTTAGGAAAGATGACAGGGATTTTTCTGGAATAAATATAACTAGGACTACAGAGAAAAAAAGTTGGAAAATTAGATTTGTTTTTTCAATAGCGTGGAAATAGAGGTGGCTTTCTATTAACATCTGTCTTGCTTTTGCCTTCAAAGAAAGCAAGCCTTTTAACATTTTCCTATGGCGCAGTGAATCCAAACACAACAGCGACAAGCTGGTTCATGGGAACCGGAAACTGAGACGGGCTAGAAAACAACATCCTCAGGGGAAAACAAAAAAAAAGAATGCTGCTTTCAGGGCTGCTTCTTTTTTATTTTTATTGCTGTCGGAAACAAGTGACCTACTGCAGCCAAGTAGGCTTGGGGCTAAAATAAAAGGACCTTCAGAAGGCAACCAAAATACACAGACCAAATGATGTGCTCAACATGAGCGTAATAGCTACTGTGCAGTCCTATTCCCCCACCAATGCCTATCATTTTAATTTCTAAGGGAAAACTACTGTAACTGGAAAGTTTCTGTGCCCAGTTATTGTTCCCAAAGGAGAAAAAAAATGGAGCAAAAGTGAAAATAGACAAGGACATGAAGTTGAGGGTGGACAGAGAAACTGGAGGAAGATTTGATGTAAAATGGTTCTCACCAATATGAATGAAAGGATATAGAAAATAAACATTGCTGTATTTGTGTGCCATAAAGTTGACAGACAACAAGATTTAGACCACAATTAGGCCTTACTTTAACCAAGATGCAGGAATTGGATTGCCAATTTTCAGTAAGACATAAGTCTAGGAGTTGGAAAATACAGCATCGTTTTTGTCTGTTGTTTCTGCCAATGTGACTCCCCTAAAAGACCCCAACCCAGTAATGTGCCCATGTGTGCTAATGTAATTAAATGCAAAACCAAGTAAAATTGGATGTTTGCTCCAGTCAGTTTTACAGACATAGGAACAGCAAAATGCAAAATTACAGGTTCTCCTCTCCCCTGTGTTTGTCTGCTCTTTCTATGAACCCAGAAAGCCTCAGATGCTGACAGCATGATCAATATGCTCTGACATCTGTATTCCAAAGACTTTTACATTCTTAAATGAAATAGATTTGCAACTAAACTAATACATGCAAAAGGTTTTTCCCTCATCAGTCATAGCAAACCTTTTCGCTTTTCCTAGGAGGAAGAGCCTTCTGCATAAACTAGTGGATCAAAAATTTAGTGAAGCATTTAGATGCTTGAAATAATCAAGGTGCTGTAATTCCAAAAACTTAGGGAGGGAGATGCTTTAGGCTTTTAACTTGGAGAACACCAAGAAGTGTGTCTTTAGGCCCTTTTTAGTTCACTAATTGTGCTGCTTCCTGGGGCTCTGTATGATTCCAGAAAATCATGAACCCCCATCAGATTTGGTTGTTACTCCCTGCTAATCTGGACTGATATGCAGTTGCTTTCCTGGCTACTTATTTCACAGTAGAATCACTTTTTTATGGGGTATACTTTTCCCTGCCAGCTTACTTTCTGGTGATTAATTTTGTCACATGGCTTGATTTGTGTTTCTGTAGATTCCTTCATGTTTTGGACTTTAGATGAAGACTCTCAAAAATTCCCATGTCTGTCTCCCACTGTTGCTGGAGGCTGCTCAATTGGATTACATATGTTTAGCTCTTGTGAAGAAGTCTCAATCAGTTCCTGCAACCACATTGTTGTTTTGAAGCTCTTGTCCAAAGTCCTTCATGTTTGTTTACATCTTTCTGAAGTTCAGATGAAAACACTGCTGGATTGTCACTGGCCTTGCAAAGAAATACTTTTTGCCCTTTCTGAATCCAGTCTTCTAAAGACTAAACTTGTTGATTGTGTTCTCATGTTGTGATGCCTCATCCCACTGCATAAGATAAATTTGCTCTTGCTGGAATTTAATTTAAATTACACATCTTTGCAGCAGGGATAAAAGAGGACCAGCTCTGAATTTCACAATTCCATGTTACTATGTTTTAACTGCCATTTATCAAATTATTTTCCTTCCAAACACTGTGTATAGCTGATGTTTTCCCAGGTTTGATTCCATTTAACATTGTCCTTTTTCCTATCTCTTTTCTGGCTCTCTTCTGTTCAACATATAATCTGTGAAGGATGATTAAGATGCTATTCAAATCTGCTTTCAATATAATTCAAAAAAATACTGATGAAAATTTGGTCTTCCATAACTTCATCCCTTTTCTGGAAACACATTATGATATTGCTATTGATCCCAAAGAGAGCATTCAACCAAGAAACCTGAAAAGCTGAAGCATCACTTCTTGTTCATATAGTGTATGGCATAACTAAAACCATTAGCTTTGTTCTAGACAGATCTTTACAGTATTGTTCAGCCTCAGTGTCAATTAAAGATCTTGATCTTCATTGATTTACACGGGCTCAGAGTTCTATAAGGACATTTTGTAGTCCTGTTGTTTCATTTTTTTTCTGCTCAAACACAAAGTCTTTTTGTTAGGATGGAATAATTGTACAACTATTGACAAACTGCTCTGTGATCTTCATTTTCAGCAATCTAGTCGAATACCTCCTAATCTCAGGTATGGGACACCAGTGTTTAAAGAGAGGTGATCATTGTGTTATTAAAGCTGTGTGAAAGTGAATTTAGCTATTAAATAGCATACAGTAAATGGCTAAAAGTGAACTTCTTACACTTGACCTGCTGATATAGAGTGCCTTAAGATTTTTTCACCTACTCTCAGTTCACTCATTCAGCCACTTCTGTACAGAACCACACTCAGATCTTTGGGTTTTATGAGAATCTGTTTTATAGAGAGACTGTCAAAGGTGGAAATGCTTTAGGACCAGGAATGAATGCAGTACAAACCAACGAAGGTAGGAAGCAAACTTGCAAGGTGGTGGCTGAAGAGGCCCTGTGCTGCATTACTGCTTGTCAGCAGGCAGAGCATACTGAGATACCAGCAAGGGTGCACCAAGCTTTCTCAAGCCTTTTACAGTCTTAGAGGCAGCCCATTCATAGCACCCATTAGCAGAAGATCCCATTAGGAAACTCCCAAAATGTTTATTCTGCTACATAGTAATGCAGATTTTCTGTGGTAAGATCACTTTTTTTTTCCTCCTTCTTTGAATTTCAAAAGCTTATCAACGACCTTCCTCCTTTTTCAGTCTCAGGATTTATGTACAAGAAAACACCTTTTCTGTTCCAGTGTGCCTGGTGAAATACTGCTGTGCCCTTTTTGACAAGGCTGCTGCTCTTGCACTCTTCCTCTGGCTTGAAGTGTGCTTGAATAGATGTTGCATCCCAGAGCTGCCTGTCAAGGCAGAGGGCATCTGTGCCCTGAGCCTCTGCCCCTTTTGGGAGAGGCATGGGGCAGAGCGTGGAGCTGGTGGTCCCACGTGCCAGCAATTCCAGACAAATTCTGGAAAAGCAGCTAGATAATATGGGATCAGCTTGTAGCTGATTTATGGTAATTTAGATTGAGATCAGGAATGCTATCGTGTTCCCTTCGGAGACAAGGGAATTTGTTGTGGTGCCTGTGGCTACTCCCATGCCCTAAACACTGCTCCCATGGCTAGAGAGCCTCTGCAGTTTATTTCTCCAGTGGTTTTATGAGCTAACCACACCCGCTGCTGGTTTCTACAGCACCAATTTACAAGACTGGCTGGTTTGGATGAGGAAACCCACATTTCCTGAGGTATCCCAGGGAGCTCAAAAGCCAAGATCTTAAGAAAACTAACAGAAGTGGTGATTTTTTTTTTTCTAGCATTCTGCTTTAGAGAATTGTTTCTCTTTCTGTGGAGGAGGCAGCTGCAGATGTATGCTCTTAAGCATCAGGAACTTCTTGTTGCAATAGTTGGACTTGCTAGCCAACTGGGTTTTAGTCTTGATCCCACAATATCCTTCTGCCCTAGGAGTAATCAAACTACAGTTCTTGAGTGCCTTCACTCAGGCAGGTGAGGAGCTGGGTGGAATAAGCAGATGCATCCATCTTTAACCACAAAGAAGAAGAAGTCTGTCTCACTCCTCTGCACCAGCTGCAGGCTGCTTGGATTCTTTGAGATGAGTCAGCCTTAATATTAGCACAAATTTATATACTTTACATGTTTGGTTTTTTTTCTCAGTTTGCTTCCTCCTGGGTGAATCATAGCATGTTTTGGGTTGGAAGGGACCTAAAGATCATCTAGTTCCAAGGGCCACCTTCCACTAGACCAGGTTGCTTAAAGCCCCATCCAACCTGGCCTTGAACACTGCCAGGGATGGAGCATCCACAGCTTCGTTGGGCAAGCTGCTCCAGTGCCTCACCACCCTCATGGTAAAGAATTCTCTCCTAAGATCTACTCTAAATTTATTCTCTTTTGGTTTGAAGCCATTCCCCTTGTCCTATTGCTATGTTTCCTTGTAAAAAGTTTCTCTCCAGCTCTCTTGTAGCCCCCTTTAGGTACTAAAAGGTGCTTTAAGGTTTCCCCAAAACCTTCTCTTCTCCAGGCTGAACAGCCCCAAACTCTCTCATCCTGTCTTCATAGAAAAGCTAAAGTGGCTGACAGGAATAGGTTAATACGAGAGAGGAATGGGTGTGGGAAGTTGGATGGAACTTTCCCCTGTGATGAACAGCTAGATCAGCACATTTGGGGCACATTTGGTCCCCTGGAGCTGCAGTTTTTTTCCTGCAGCAAGGTCTTACTGTTTTGGACAGCTCTTGTAACTGGGGAGGGAGGCCAGGAGGAAAAGGCTTGTACACACCAGCCTCAGCCCCTTTGGACCTCCTGTCACCTGCTGAAGCTCTAATGTGCCAGTCCTGCAATTCTCCTGAAGTCCTAGAAAGTGTTACAAAAGTTATGCTTGGGGAAATATGGAGCTTTTGGGGTTTTTTTAAGCATTAGACATTTGGATGAATGTTGTTTAACTCAAAGTTCCTGGAATTCCGTTCTTTTCCCAAAATTAGCTATGACTGTCCTGAGAGAATCAGTTTAACACATCTTTTTTAATAAAAGGCAAAAAAAAACCCCCAAAAAAAGCAGCTTATAAGGAATTGCTGGCATAATTCTAAACAGAATTGATACAGAATAATTACTGTTACATGCTATGTACTCAAGGAACTGAAAATATAACTTGCAGGCCCAACTATGAGCTTTGAAATACTAAAGTAATATTGCAAATGAGTTATAGACAAGATCCAGCCTAGAGCAGTGCAAGGCTAAGTCTATACATCTGGAAACTGCAGAATCAACCCATATAAAATATACAGCTGGAAATCTACATTAGTACAGCAGCATATCTGGTCAATTTTATGGCACATATTTAGCAAATCCTGAAGCATATGAGTCTCCTGCATAATGACTGCATCCCACCTAGCTGAGGTCTCTGGGAGTTCTCTTCATCTCTCTGGGAAGTGCTTTTGGGCATCTTGCAGGAAAAAAATATGTAAAGGTGTGTTCCATCCTTGAAGAGTCCATAGCCTGACTCTGGTGACATGCTAATAAAGGGTGGTGAGGGAAAGATACAGGAAAGGGTCATGACGAAATGATGGTCTGATAAAGCAGCCTGGGCATACTCACAGTTTGATGATTTATTCTTAATCATGAAACTTGCAGCAGTCCACCTGCTCACTGCTTCCAAAGTTCCAGAGGCTTCAGCAGTTTCCACAGTAGGTGGTCAGTGTGATATTCTTTTCAGGAAAAGGTTTCTGAAAGTAACAGCAGTGACAATAATTGCTGTTGGAACCTCAGCTATTGCATTTCTTACCTTATAGTTTCCTTTAAAAATTATCTCTTAATCCTTTCCAGGGCTTCATCCTACCACCTAGCTTCTACATTCATCTTAGAAGTGCTCAGGGTATACACTTTAAAATCTGGAATGTTCTTCTTAAATGTAAATATCTTAATGTTTTGCCTCCTAGCAAGTACACCCTCTCACACAGGAGCATGCAAGGAAAGCTTTGAATTAAGCTCCTCACTCCAAATGAATCTTTAGTGTGTTTTTCTGGCAGAAAGGGAAGCTGTTGGCCTGTGAAAGGATGTCACATGGTCGTGAAACATTCAGGGCACTGGTAGTTTCAGCTGCATGCACGACTTGACACAGAATCCAAGATCCTAGAATTCTAGTGCTACTGCTTATTTGGTTAACTACTCTTATAAAAATATTCTTACTGAAAATAATAATAATTATTGAAAGATAGTTGAATATGCCATTTTGAATTGTTCCCTCTTTAAAACGGACTATTTTTTCTTTGCCTGAAAGTGTTTCTTTTTAAATAAATGTCATGAAACAGAGCAAGACTTTCTTAAAACCAGAGGTAGAAGAGAAAGGGAAATTACACTTTTCCCAACAATGAAACAGCAGGTAATTTCTTACAACTTCCCTTGGCTTAAGAAATGTCTTTAGAGAAATGAGTTGGAAATTAAGGATCCAGCCAAGTGCAAGCACTGAAGTGCACACTTGTGCTCAAGCAGGAGCCATTATGGGAATTGCTCATGCACTTAAATGGAGCATGTGCTTTATGCTGCAGAGCAAAGTGAGCTGGCCTTTCTAAATTCAAGACTATATTTATTTTCTTTTTTCTTTCCTTGTAGTGTTTTTTTCCTCCTCTTATAACATGGAATAATTGCTTATGAACCTGACTTAACTAGCACAGCCATATGTACAGATGCAGACCTACACAAGCTCCTGTGTGCAGATGACCCTGAATCTTCTTGAAAAAATTAAGAGCAGGTCTACCCACAATGTAATCTTTACCCCAATTGCTCCATATATTGCTCCATATATTGCTCTATTCATACAGGGATAAAGAAGATATTACCTCTTCATGTCTGGCTAAAGGTCTGGCCAAAAGTGAATACATAGCCCATCACAGGAATGCAAAGGACTGAGATGCTGCTGGCACCTGTTCAGGAGCAATTATTCCAT
>VZUA01056576.1:41443-56562 GCA_013401035.1 Horornis vulcanius
GGCAGCGCACACGGCCCCGGCCCGGCGAAGGCGGCCCCCGGCCGTGCCGGGCTGCGGGCAGGTGCACCTGGCAGGCAGGGCCGGCCGGCCGGTGTGCGGCCACTGCCATGTACGCCATGGCAGGGCTCGGTATCAGCGAGGACAGAGGTAGTAGGAAACTACTTTTCAGTTGAGGACGGGGGTTTTAAAGGTAGCAGCACTCTTGGCAAAACGTGTTTCATAGTTGGAGTCGCGCGGATGAAATTGCCAGGCTATGTAAATATTTCGACACCTCTTCGCTCCTGTCCGAGACGCTGGCCGCGGTGCATCTCCCGCGGTTCGTGGAGCTCCTCAGCTGTCAGCGGGTTTTCCCGGAGGGCCGAGAGCTCCAGGAGTGCCCAGCGCCTCATTTGTTGCTGCCCTTCGGGAGGGATGTAAAGCTAGACTTTGCCACACTGCCAGAGCGACCCTTCCAGAGGGAATCAAAGTAACGCACTGTTGGTTTTGTAGCTCATCAAAGAGCGTGTCTTCTTGTTGGTTCTTGAGAACAAACGTCAAAATAAAACTCAGCGGTCTATAACACAGGAGTTACAGGTGGAGATTAAGAGAAGAATTTTCTACTTGTTGCTCCAAAGCTGTAAACAATTCCTATGGATGACCGAGGGCACGGACATGGGGAGAACTTAGCAAGTGAATAAAGGTCTATGAAGTCTTGTGAAGGGATATATATTCAGTCTTTTATACAGCAGGCAGTCACAAGGATCCGTTGATTATCAGCACAGGTTACTGTTCTGGCTGTAGATTCTCTTTTTAAACGATGTGGTTTACAGACTAAGAATTTTATGTTATTTGCCGTGCGTACTATCCAGTTGGTGATGCAGTAAGCTTTAAACCCTGGGGTTTTGTTTGTAAAATAGCTCCTTTTTTATTGAGTTACCCTATGACGATGTAATAGGGGAGGTGTAGTAGTGTAAATCATGCCTTTTCCATGTAGTTTTGTTTTCTTCAGTTTATCAGGCACTGACGTATTAAGGTTAAACAGTTGCCTCAAATGTATTTTGTTCTAGGTAGAGTGCAGAGTACAAAATATATGTACATTTTGTGTCTTATGTTGAAAAAGTAAAAAATTATTGTACAGTACAATGTAGTTAGAAAAACTGTGTTAGAATAGTTTATGAGGCAAGAGGATGAAATAGTGGATATGTTGGAAGCACACTGCATTCATTGTATCACCTCTTTTTAATGGGGCACTCTTAATCTCTTCAATTTTAACCTCTTAGTTTCAAGCAGAGTGAGGGATTGAGCGCTGTCTAATCTTGCAGGACAGCACACTGAAGAGGTTTGTGGAAATACTCTTCAGATACAACACAGGCTACGCAGGACTGAAGTCTGAACCCTGATCCTGACTCAGTGTCACTGGTTTTAAATATTGTGACATTCAGTGACAATTTTTCTGTTCCTCTTGGAAGTAGGCTAGTTGTTATCTGATTCATGGGATTGTCACATAAATTAATGTTTTTGGAAGAACTGGAAGAGTGTCATATGAGGGATTTCAGATAGCTGGGTTGTGCCCCCCGTCAGTGCACTGTGGATATCCCTACTGGGGATGTACCCTATGTAGCCTGTTGAAACTAGATAGCTTTGCTTTCTTTATTTTTCAGTACTGTTACAGAGTAGGTTTGTTCCTTGAGTTCGACAGTTACTGTACTGTTTGCTTGATCTCAATCCAGATATGCAGTAGGATCTCTAACCTACCTTGCTAATAGCATTTATAAATTACTTTCACGGACAAAAGGTGGGGCGGTGTTACCAGATTTCCAGGCAGCTCTGAAACTGTGTTGAGGAGCAGTTCTCTTGCTGTTAAACAAATGTTCTAGGGAAGACAGATAATCTTTGATTTTTTTAATGGTCCGTTTAAGATGAAGAACATCCTCAGGTCCTCATTTGAAGCTCTGTTTGCCAGCAGAAAAGAGCAGTTACTTTGTTTGGAGCAAATGTTATGGCACTTTCAGTAGGCTGATTTCCCTCATTGAAAGTTAATCCAGAGCTAGTTAATACAGAGCTGACATTAATATGATTATTCTTTTAATTTATTTTTTTTTTTAAAAATCATCTACACAGTATTAGATACTCTCTTAGAATGCCAGTAATAAGAAACTGGGAGAAGGAGGAATAAAAGGGCATAACACATTTTAGCAAAAGAGTAAAAGCTAAGGGAAAAGTATCTGTGATCGTTGTGCAGTGCAACAAGTAAGTCGCAGTGTAATTAGAGCAGTCTGATACAGTATCTTGATGTGTTTTTTAATCATCTGCAAGACGCAGTTGTTTTGTTAGGAATGGATGCTGTGTTAAATGAATGATTCTGGATGGACAACAGTGTCTGTTTGAGAAAAGTTTGAAACCAGGCTCAGGACAAGTCAAGTACCACTGAGAAGGATGCATAATTTAGCTTTACCTTTTCAGTCGTGTTGTTACTTGGGGAATTCTGTGTTTGTTTTCTGTGTTATATGAAAAATAAACCAATTTTGTAGCTCAAGGTTTCTGTGCTAGTGGTCCCCATGTAATTACACAATATGTTTTGTGACCATAACCATGTAATGTTACATAAATCTGTTTAACTTCTTCTGGTCCAGATAGTAAAGAAATGGGATTGCCCCCAGTTACTGTCTAGGTAATAGACTGCTTTCATTTACCCTTTTACTTTGGGCTTTATTTGATGTTGAGCCCCTCTAATGAGATGCTTTGTGCCTCAATTTTCACTGACCTTTTCCTTCAGGAGAGTCATTTTGCCAAGCTGAGGTCACTCTTGGCTGCTCCTCCTCAGGATGAGGAAACTGTCCTGATGGCACAGCTCTCCAGAGCTCAGGTAGTTGCTCACTCGCAATGGATATAATTTGGATGTCAGGAAATGTGAGCATTTGGATGTGCCAAGGTGTTAAACTGCAGATTTCAAGAAACACACAGTCTCAGTTTTGTTCTCCCCAGTATGTTTTCTGTGTGTCACAATTGCCAGGTATACTCCCTATTGTCTGTTGCTCCCTGATGGTAGTTACAGATGATCTTGTCCATTCTCTTGCCAACCCAGGTTGGTCCTTATACTCTTTTAAACCTCGAATATATACTTTAGCTGATGGAGCTTTGAACACTTTCTTTTGCAGACTATTTCATAGATTACTCAGCTTCATAAAGAAAAATTGTTCAAGTTTTATTATTGCTCAACATCTCCCTATGCATAGCCCACATATTTTATTTACTTCTGTTTGCTTCTGTGTTCACAAATTCCCTTGTAGTTTTTCTTATTTGGAGTTATCAAAATGAAATGTGATCTCCTGAATTCCTGGTGAACAGTCTGTTGAAATTGGCTGTTTAGTACATGCTTATGGCGTGTTAAGGTTAAGCAATTTGTATTTACATTTCAGCACCACGAATTCAGGCACTTCACAGCTTGCAGGTCGTCTGAAATGATCCTGGCCACTGTACCCCTCCTACTTTGGTTTTGCCTCTTCTGTTTCTGTACTCGCTGCTCCTTCTGCGTTTCTACAGATGTCTGGCTTTTCTACCAGAGGGTGGCCCAAGGGTACAGGAATGAGGAAGAGCAGGCTGCACGCCTGCCCCCAGCTCTGCCTTTCCCTGCAGTGACATGGAGCAGAGGTTGGGCTGGGCTCTCTGGCTTGGGGACCTGGCCTGCTGGGAACTCTGGACTTCTGCTGCCCAGCTCCTGTGGTTTCATCTTGATAGGGCCAAAGTATTTCAACTTGATGAAGACTGAATGGCTTTTGCTGTGGGAATGGTGTGCAGTGTGAATGCCTCCCAGTGTGTATCATCCTCCCAAAGTGATCTGGGCATCTGAGGATTTGTGTTTCGCAGGGATGCTCCAAGGGCTTGCTCTGCTTGTGTTTAGCACTTAGCCCTAGAGCAAGTTAAAAATCTGATAGCCTTTCATAAACACAATCTTTGTGTCATGTCCTTTTCTCTGCATCTTCTGTTACATTTATCTTGTGTCATTGGGGATGTCTTGCATATTTCAGGGACTCTGCTTATTACCAGTTTTGCATTTATGCTGCAAATTCTGGAGATCCATCATGAGTATCAAAAATGGATCTCTCTATACCTTTATCTAATATTTTTTTACTATGATGAATTCATAAACATGGAATATTTTTGTTTTCAGGTTCCAAGCAGGAGCTGCTGTTAGGTGTGGTAAGGGCAGAACTCTTCAAGCATTACACTTTTTGCTATTAGGATAAACATTAGAGTAAGGAAACAAGCAATAAAAAGGCAGATTGTATTTAAAAATAATTTAAATACATGGAATGGTTTTATTCTGCTAAAGCTGTTTGTGAAATGCTATTGTGTTAATTACTCCAATATTTGTAATGACATTTATATCTTAATAGTTATAAATAGTTCTAGTAGCTGGCACAAGGTTGACAGAGCCTTTCTCTTAAATTAAGCGAAAGTGCAAGTATGAATATTATGCATCTGGCAGATTTTTTCTCATTTATCATTCTTGTGCTCAATTTGCTTAAAAAGCAATATAATAAAGTAGTTATCTGGTGAGGATAAAACCTTGACTGCTTATATAACAAAAATAACTTCTTTCTTACATTTACAGAGCTACGCTTCATGGAGACTTTCTGAAGTCTGTAAAATGGGAAACTATTTTACTGTGCATTTGGCAAGTAGCTTAATGAAGTACAGTAGGCCAATTGGCTGATAAATAACTAGTGTTCCAAAGTAACTCACTTAATTATGCTCTTTACTTCTTGAGCTCAAATCTAATTATGATTTTGGTTCTTTTCTCTGTGACTTTATTTAGGTCTAGAAAATTTAGCTGAAACAAAATCTACCGTAATAAATTTTGATTGAATGGGCATATTTGGGCCTGAAAACAGACTTGTAATTTAATTTACTTGACTGTTATTACAAAGTGTTTGAAGTTGGAAAGCATCTCCATTATGCTTCTGTCCATTGCTTGACGTGACACAGCAAATATTCAATATTTATCCTATAGAAACTCACTGAATGTTTTGCCAGACAAGAAGCAAAGTTGCTTTAGTTGAATTTTTATGTCTGATCTTCAGTCAAAGAGGTGCCTTGGTCTTGACCCTTTCTCTGTGTGCTAATATATGGAATCAGCAGTTTTCTTTGATTTAGGGGAATGTTTAGGGTGTTGCCTCCAAGAAGATTCTGAAAAATTCAGAAACTTTACACATGCTTTATGTTAGCCTGTGGGTAGACGATTAATACTGGCTTATTGCAGCTTTATGAACAAATTCTGTGCATTTGGGCAGGAGGAAAAAACACACTTTTTTGTTTTGTTTGTGCTCTCAAGTAGGACAAAACCAGGATAATACAGCTCCTCAGTGGTTTTGATTCCAAACGTAACTATGTTGAACCACCCCCCAAGTTACAAATGCTGCTTCATTCTGCTGTGTATGTATTTATGCACTGGTTTGCTTTCAAACAAACATTAAGTAGCATGTGTTTTAATCTCAAGTATTTGTGGAAAATCTCTAGAACCAAACTGACTGTTTGGTCAAAGAGATTTCAGCAGCATATTGGTGTTTCCAACAAGAAACATCTCTCAAACTGCATCTTGCCTGTCCCTGGCTGTTCCTCCAGTCCCTACTTCTTGAGGCATGTCCCTAAATCCTGGCTGTGACCTGCATGAATGAAACCTCCAGGCCAGAATCTGGACAGACTGTCAAGCTGGAATTTGATGGAGAGAACAACTGGACTTTTATGGGATTTGGCTGGGATTTGTTTGCTTGTTTTTTTCATATATATGAGTGCAGAGTCCTACATTGCTCTCTGTTGTCTGCCTCATTCTTTAAATCCACCCTCCACCCCCCCCCGCCCCAAAAAAAAAAAAAAAAAAAAAGTCAGTAATTCCTGGTTGTTTTCACCTCCTTCTCCACTGCCCCGGCAGAGCAGAAGGCTGAAGCACTGAAACATCCCATTATATTTGGATACAAAATATTGTGTGCATTTTACTACTTCTACAAATAACAATACTTTTACAATAACATTTTGGAGATAGAAGAGTGTGAGCAGTCTCTTTTTGTTTCAGGAAATTATGTTATCTAAGGAAAAGCTAAAATTAGAAGTGATATGGGGAGCATTGTGCATGGCGACTTTTTGTGGGGGGGAGTGGTGTGGACGGGTTTTGGGTTTCTTTTTTTTAACAGAGCAGCTCTTCTAATGCATGAATCATGTGGGTGTAACTTATGGCACTTGACAGCAAGCAGTCTCTCTGAAGGTATATGTGTAATAAGATTACTGGGATCATTTAGAAATTATTTGGAACTACTGAAACATGAACTTAATCTATTGTAAATATTTGTTACTCATTATCTAAAATATCAAAATATATTTGGTTAGGGTTAGGCAAATGAAGGTAAGATATGAAGTGCAAATTTTGAACAATGGGCTACCAAGCCCTGGAAAAGCTGCAGATGCAGTTGATGAATATTTTCTGTAGAAACACAGAAAGTAATTGGAAAGTAATTTTCCAGAGCACAAGGGAAACAAGAGCTAGTGTTCTAGTTTTAGCTAGACTAAAATTAAGGGATAGGGTTGAGAAATTGTCAAGACATATGGAGACTGCTGAAATATTTTAGATTGGGCTTCATTTTTAACAGGTTTCCTGTGTTGCACTATGTTGTTAATTGAAAACCAGATGTTTTAAATTCATTTGAATGAGGCTTAAGTACTTATTAGTCTCGTTAATGTAAAGATTTTTCTTTTTTCTTTGTCTTTCTTTTCTGGTGTTAGACCTAATTGGGGGTTTTTCCAGATCTTTGCTGTACTGAAGTCTACAACACACATACATGTGTCTGCTTTTGTGGCTTGACCTCAATCAGATTCCTGTCTTCCTTTCGGGAGAAATCTTCAGTTATCTGCTGAACCAAAATATTAGGTATTCCTTTTACACTATTTACAAGGCCCTCATCACTTAAAGCTTTGAATTCAAAACAGTCCCAGTCTTTCAAAAACTGCAATTGCTTAGACAAGTTACCAGGTCTGATGAAAATACTTAGTCGTCTTTGGCTTGGGTTAGGCAGGAAGTGTGACTTGGCAATGACAAAGGTCTTCTCTAGCTTAGGTTATGTGAACAGCTTTTTAAAGACTGTAGTATAATTGAAAACATAGCAATGAAGGCCCTTCATAACCCCTGACTGGCTCCTGACACGACAGACAAGAAAGTCAAAATATGGGAGAGATGAAAACAGCATGTTTACAGAATTTCTAACTTGTTCTCAGAGGACTGATAATTTCAAAGCCATGGTCTCGAAAACCTGCCTGCGTATGCTGAGAGGTAGAAATGTTTGCCTTTCCCAGGAAAGCTATTGCTGGAAGTAGCAGATATATATATCTCAAAATATAGTCATCCCAGGTGATATCTACCTTTAGCCTAGTACATGTGTTTTCTTCATGTAGTCAGTTTCTGATTCCCTTATATATATATTATTTAATACACAGAAGGTGGTTTCCTGAATGGTTTCAGTTTAAGAACCCTGTTCAGTGGCCTGAGTAAATTGCATTAAATCTTCAAAATGTGCCCTATTCTTCTCTTCTTGAAAGGGAAAGCTGGTGCTCATTTGTTGTGTCAGAAGCCTTATGAACTTTTAAAATCTGCATGGGAAAACATCCATTAAGGGCTCATCATTTTGGTGCAAGTTCTTTGATGGTGTCAGAATTTACTGTGTGATATTTTTCATTTAAGATATATTCATGCTCTTGTAAGATAAATATTTGCTTAGGTCATAATCTGAAGCAAGTATGAAGTGGCATGGTTATTAGGCAACTTTTGTAAAGGTGGTGGAAGCATGCTTTAAAGAACATTCCTTGTATTTTGTTTCATCATTAGCATATCTAAGGTATTTACTGCAGTAAAAAGGGGCTTAAACTCTTGGTATCACAGCTGTAGTCGTTTGCACTTGCATTTGTATGATAAACTACAAAGCAATCCTCTTCAGCCATTGTGTTTGGGACATTCTCTAGCTTCTGTTGGTCTTCAGGCCCTGTCTGTTCATTCACAATTGTATCACCCTCTCTGGCAGTAAATTCTGGGTATTATTGGGTACTTATTGTCAAAATACTTCAAAGATCTTTGAGACATTAAGAAATCACCCCACAGCTGTATTTCTACAATTGTAAATGGGGAATGTTGCTAGGAATGTGCCCAGCTTTTAGCTGTCTGTCCAATTTGAATCCAGAAATCGTTGCAAATAGCAAAGTATCTTCTGAGATGATAAGCTCTGTTGTTCGTGGTTAGATTTTTGTGAGGCATTATGATGAAATAACAAACTCATTAGCTGATGGCAATGACAGTGTCTTCAGACTCTTGGGTATTTATGGCGAGTATTGACTTAAAGCTGATAGGAAGTTTGCTTAGAACAAAAATGGCTTTTGAGTGATCTGTGGAATGCCAGCATCATACGTAGATGTGTGAGAAGAAATTCGACATTAAATGGCTTTATCTTGTCACAACTCCTTAGGCAGTATTTCTCTGGAATACAAATCCAGTGTCCAATTACAGCTATATTCCACTCCAGGATTTTTTTTTTAAGATCTTGCCTCCACTGTGTTTCATAACCTGTGAGAGAAGCTTACAAATTGGTGAAAGTGCTTTTGGTATTTTCCTATAGTTTTTGCCAGATGATTCTTCTGGCAAAGCTGCGTTTGTCTAATTCAGTGAAGATGGAGAGCCTTTGGGAAAGGGTAAGAATTTTAGAATAGCCTCTGCGTATTTCCTTCACCATATGGTTTTAGGAAGAACAGCAAGGCTTTGCCTACTGCTGGCTTTTCCCATTCCTCCTCTGTCACAAAATAAAACCATGACAAATGTGGCTCTTGGTTTACTTCTTCCAGTTATCCCCATATTGACCTGAGAGACACAATTCCTGTTGTCCTGTAAGGTTGCCTTGTGCATTGAAGAGTGCAGAGAGAGAGTTGGAATTCACCAGTTCTTGCACATGGGATGGCTGGTTTTTGCTTGCAAAGGAGGAAACCAATGCCTCTTCTAACCAGGACAGATGCATGGTCTTAACAAAACTGTGTAATTTACACTTTTAAGGCAAGGTAGACATTTGGGGATGTTGAAGCCCCTTATTGCTTAATGCAGCACTTTTGTGTGCGTGATGAGATGGAAGATGTTGCATTTCTCTGAGGGAACACAGCTTGGTTCAGCTGCGGGTGGGCTGTTTTTGTGCTGCAGCTGTAAGATTATCAGTTTGTGTTAATAAATCTGGTTCTTGGTTTTTTTCCCTGTGAGTGATTTGAAGGATGTGTTTATTGCCATTACTAATCAGAGGGACGTTTTTATGGGAACATCCTTTCTGTGCTCAAGTTGTCTTAGTGCTTCCACTGACTTTTTTACGTAACAGCAAAGCCGTATTTATGTTCCCAGTGATTCACAAAAGGGGACTATCCCGTTCGCTTAGGCATGTGCTGGCTTGAAAATGAAATAGAAGCAAGTGCAGATATCTTGAGGGAAACTTAATGCTGGTGTTTCGAAACAGCCATTATTTCCCATTTAAGAAAAACCAACCCCCCAACCCTACTTTTGTTTGTCAGCTGCGTGACTGGCCCGAACAAAGCCTCTCTGGCATGGGGACCTGGGCCAAAGCACAATGAGGCTGAATAAAATCATGTTTTGGATTCTGTCTCTTGAGCTTGTTCACCACTCTCAGTAGAGCTGGCTGTGAAAGTCGCATCTGGTTGCTGACCTGGCTGCTGAACAACAGCTTCAGCAAGTGGGTCTGGCCTCTGCCATTGCTTCTTCTGTCTCCTTTCCCCTCCACGTCCTCTCCAAAAGCCCCTTGCTCAGGCCTGGCTCTTTGTTCTGCTGGGTACTCAGGGCATTGCAATGATCATGTGTTCTGGACAGTGTGGTGTGGCTGGTCGCTGTAGTTATCCTAGCCTCCCCAGTCTGGAAAACTGGGATGGTAGTACATCCTTCCTTCCACCCTTTGTGTGTCTTATTTATTTAAAGTGTAAACTTTTTAAAATAGGGACTTTCTATTTCTGTGCCTAACACAATGCTGTAGATATGTTGGCAAGAAGCTTGTAGAATAAACCTGACTTGAAAATGCTTTAATAGGAGGTTGTCAAGTGGAAGGATTTTGGTTATCTCACTCCTGTATTGCCTGGTTAATTGCTTTCTTTACTGCACCACTCCACATTATCCCTCAATATGTAGGTTACACCCACGTGCTGACGGGTGACCTAGGCCTTCATTTGCTTCACCTTTGGATTTGTCCTCCTGTCATGTAAGATCCATGTGCAATTTAGACGCCCCAAGCAATTGAGACGGTGGGGGTGTTGTTGGCGGCAACAGGAGATTGCAACACCCTGAAAGCTTCTCAGGGATGATAAAACCCCTTATTCTTTGAGATTTCATCACGGAGCAGGCAGGTGAGCAACCCACGGGGCAGTAAGAGTGGAAAGGAGGGTTTGACTGACACAAAAAAACCGGTCTTTTCTGCAGATGGAGAGTTCAGCAAGGTTTCAGCCAGCAATCATTTGCTGTCAGTTTCTTTGAACTGAGAGCTGTAAGAAAGTGGAAGAGTGCTGACATGCAGGGTTAATGTGGCATGGGTTTAGAGGTCAGCACATGCAATCTCATTCATAGAGTCCGAAGCCTGTGGATCTTCATTCAGTTTAGGCTTCTCTTGCAAAGGGGTGCCAGGGTGGGCCTGAGGACAGAGGGCACACAGTGTTTAGCATAAAGAAGAAACAGTGAGAAAAGCCTAGCATTTTAGACAGACTTGGCAGCTTTGCACACCGTGTGCGCAGGCCCTGAGGAAGATAGTGCAAGAAGCAGTGTTATCTGTGTAACACTTCTTTCCCTTTGCCTGCCAAATCTTAGAGCAACATCCCCCGCCCCTCAAACCTAAATGTCACTGTAAACATGGTGTAACTAAATTCCAGCTTTTCAAACAGCAGATACGAAGCAATGAACCAGAGTGATCAGCACTACTGCTTTCTGACGCTTTCAAAAAGAAGTATTTTAAAGGAAGCAGATGACAGCAAATAGTGCTTATTCAAATAGGAGCTTTTCAGAGCTCTTCTAACTTGGAGGAGGATAAAATGAGCAGCGAGCAAAGTCTGCGTTGCTGGTTACAGTAGGGATTTTGGGTGCAGTGATGGCTAATGCAGAGCAGAAGTCCACCTAAAGGCAGAGCTGAAAGAGGAAGAGTGCCTGCCACCTGACCTATTAAAACCTTTGAAGAGGAAACATTGCCAACATGAAGTTATTATAGAGCATTCCTTCAGAGGGAGTCATGTGATGAATACAGTGCAAATATAGAATGATTTCACGTTATATTGCATATTGAGTAGGTTACAGCTGTGGAAAGAGCCTACTGAGGCATTTGTTGAGCTGTGTGCTCCTGTTGATTTGGTTTCCTAAGTTAATCTTTGTACCTTAATTAACAGTTTGGAGTGCTCTGGCTTTTGTACCAAAAAACCCTCCATGTCTGTAATGTCTAGAACTTTTATCAAAATGGAGTTCAATTCCTGCCTCAGACCTCTGGGTACTGTTTTGTGAAAATGCCTTTGAGGAGAATAAAATGTCAGCTGCGTGTGATATAAATCTTCATCCCTCTTAAAAGAGGCTTTTGTGATCATTTCACTTCAGGTCTTAGTGGATTAAGCAAATGAAATACCTCTGTAAGGTTCTTACACTGTTCTTGTATAGGAAGGTTCTTCTTGTATAGGAAGTCAGTTCTGGTTTACCCTTGTAAGAAGGAATATTTGGTGGGCAAATGTATTTCAGTGCACTATGTTTGCCACATACCAGGAGATGTTTTAGTGAAGCTGTGGAACATGAAAACAATTTACTGAAGAAAAATAAAGAAAAGGCCTCAGCCTAGAGATACACTTGCTATGAAGAGTCAAAACATCTCCTCCTCCACCTCAGAGGAAGTAAATACTTTACTGTGCTTGTGATTGTAGGTAACTGCTAG
This sequence comes from Horornis vulcanius, assembly GCA_013401035.1. NCBI lineage: Eukaryota > Metazoa > Chordata > Aves > Passeriformes > Scotocercidae > Horornis > Horornis vulcanius. The sequence goes on from VZUA01056576.1 coordinate 53,398, forward strand.
TTTGCTGTGGCTGAATATGAATTGCATATAGGAAGTATGGAGAAGGATTATGACTCAGTGAACTGCTTGGAAATCAAAAGAAATTTTAATAGATGATGAGACAGTGGTTACATGGATTATCCTCTTCTAGCTTGTTTCCTTAAGGGATCAGGGTTTACGTGGTGATAGTACGTCTACCTCCGTTTCTGATAGAGCTGTAGAGATCTCAAGAATATTAAATAACTGGGAATAGGTGTTGTAGTGGCTGCAGGGAAAAGTTGCAACCACAAGTCCATTTCCCTGTAGAGAAGAAAGACTTACCTATGGCTGAAGAAGTCCAGATGCCAGCCAGCTACATGATTGCAGCTTGCTGTGCCACAGGTTCCAGGATACACCAGGAGTCCGCAGAATCCAGAGAAGTGTGTTTTTGCTAGCGCCCTTGATGGCACAACAGCTTGTTGCTTTTGTAGCATGGGTCACTAGTTAACCCTTGCGGTGTTTTAAAAACTTACTGTGAGCTGTTTGCCTTGTTTTTTTGCAGAAACAGATACAGATAAAATGCTGTTCCTTACTCTGGGCGTTTCTGAGTGTTTTAGCGTGCTTAGATCTTACTGGTTTTGGATGAAGAAACTGCTGTGCTACTATGATTAATACTAACACTCAATACTGAGGGCTATTGTAGACTGGCCACATTAAAACCACCAACGTATACCTCGCTCAGGCCTTGAGAAGTGCAGCTAGGCTTGTTTCTGCTGGATAGGAATCTCTGAGTTCAGCTGGAGAAACAACTGCACTTCTCAAAGCTACAGCTCTGGATCCAGCTGTAGAAAGATCTGTTTTGGTTGGAGAGGCCCAACTGTGTGTGCGTTGGTGTTGATTGTTGGGGTTATGATTAATTTTGGGCATTGTTATACTGGCAGTAACAATGAAGGCATTGTCACCACTAACATTTTCACTTTCCTGTGTTGTTGCAGTGCTTGTTTAATTATTTTTGCAAGAACAGTAGGTTATGGGAACCTTTTCATGTGCAAACCGCCTTGAAGGCGGGAGTCTCCTGTTCAGAGCTGCGTATGTTTGTTGTTCCCATAAGCAAAGGTAATGATGAAAACTTTTTAAATTGGTTCATTGGCTTTGGCAATCGGTATCTACTGAAGATCACTTATACTTCTCAGAATCACTTCCCCCAGTCGGGGCAGTACTGCTCTTTGGTTTTTGTTTGTATTATGTATTTGCTGGAAGGAGAGTGCTATTGTGTGTTTTTTTGAGGGTGATTACAAACATAAAATGGTTTCTCTTGAGAACGCTTTGTCTACTCTCATCACAATTGGTAATTGTTTTGTGTTGTGTAAGACTCTGCATGCTGTGCTTCTTATTTGGCAGTATGTGTGCGTGAACCTAAAACTGGATTTCCACCTCCAGCATTTTATCACTGATGTTTTAAAGGTGAATTCTGGAACAAAGCACAAAACCTCTCTGAACTCATGTATTGCTAGATGATGAATGTTTACCAAATTAAGGCCAATTTTTTCAGTCATTTGGGAAATCAAGTTTGCTGCCTTTTAATGGATGTCTTCTCCAATTAGAACCTGTGTGAGGTAGCTTTCAAAAATTAAAAAAACCCCAAAAAAACCAAATCCAACACCAAACCAATTACTTTTGATGTTGAAGCAGACTAAAATAGTATAGTTATGTGCAAGATGGGTGTCATCCTTTTGCACCAAGTGTATTTTCAGAGGTCATTCCAAAATGCCAAGGGAAAAGGAATCCATAATCCTCATATATCCTATTAGTAGAGAGCCTTGAGGTAGAGATGGGCAAGATGTGTGGAAAAAATGAGGCTTCTGCCAAACCTTTTCTTTGTAGGTCACTTATTGTAGTTGAAATTACAGGGAGTGTAAGAGCAAGTGATCTATTACCAAAGCCATGAAAATAAACCATTTGCCACTTCTAACAAGTGTTGGACCAAAATATGCCTCAAATTTTAAAAATAAATGAAAACTTGGCGAAAAGTAAGACCCGGGTTTATCTGCATTTCATCAGGTACATGGCGTCCTGGAACGCAGCCCACTGGCAAAAGCATGGGGAGTGTTATCCTTTGCAGCACTGGGAATGTTCTCTGCTGAATTTGGCGCCAATGACCGAGCTTTGCTTGTTAGCTGAAGTTCACACAGACTCCTTGCCAGGCCTGCCCAGAATGCTGTCTCCTCTGACTTCCTGTGCTCTTGCATAATATTTCCTTGCTTCTTGTATAACTGCGGCTCATTCTGGTCACTGCCTACTTTATAGGGTTGACTTTTTAAAAGGCCAGTGCTGCAAACGTGCAGCTGAGCCATGTCAGTGGCAGGAGGCGTCCCGGCGGTGACGCCAATGGAAGCGCCCTTCCAGGGGGAAACCGCCGGCAGCGGGGGCGTATGTCAGTGCCGACATGTCTGTAGGCAGTGGAGTTGGCTGGAGCAGCCTCGTGACGAGATAAGCGTGAGGCACGACTTCAGATTGACTGCACCTCTGAAACGTGTGCCGCCGTTGCTCTGATTTCTGTAACAAATGTAGGAGCTAATTAAGGATGGGGGAGGCAGCGCACAATGACAGCGCTCTGAAATTCTTGTTATTGCTAGCAGTCCCTCAGTTAAAAGTCCTTACATTTGCCTTGGAAACATGCTACAGGTATCCAGAGTGTTAAAGACAATGACAGGAATTTGAGGAAGGACTTTCAAAAACCAGTATTTTCGTGCTGATGGTTTTTAATGCTTCCACACAAGTTGTTTCTGCAATTGTCTGTGGTTAAAATATTGCATTAGTTTTGCCTTACTGTTGAAGCAAGTGTGTTTAATGATGGTTACCATTTACTAGCCTAGATTATTTGTATGTGTTTTGGAAGTGTATTTCATAGCAGCTTGTGCCATGTCACTGCATTTATGCTGATTATTTTCTAAATATTTGTTTGCGCATGTAGTTATATGTAGAAGACTGTGTGTACTTACAGAGCTTTGTCAGTAACTCATTTTCAGAATGATGTTTGTCTAACTTGACACTTTCCACACAGTTTAAACACAGTTTTCAAACTGTTACTCATGTTCTTTGGCAGACCAGTTTCTGGCATGGCTTTGAAAAGCTGAAGAGTAGAGATGACCAAATAGTCACTTCAGTATGTTTGTAAACTTACTCAATAGACTGTACTGATTTTTT